>BEXV01001552.1:3445-36172 GCA_003118195.1 Hemicentrotus pulcherrimus
ACCCCCCCCCCCCCCCCCCTTTCCTCTTTATCTCTGCATAAAATTCTTCCTCATTACAAATGACTCTCATATGATTTATTGAAGGTGCCTGCTTTGGTTTGTAACATATTTTTGAAAGTAATTCTCCATACCTTTAATACTCTGTTTACAATTCACATACATGCAATATATGCATTGGATCATGCTCAGTACATTGCGATATCAAAGTTCTGTCATGTGTGTAATTCATTTAGGCACTCATTTTCGCATAAGGCACATAATTATGTTAATCTTATCAACACACAACACCAGATTTATGAATGTCGAGAATTGCAGTCTTCAATCCCAAAGTTCATTTTTGTTCAGAATTCATCCAAGATGACAATTTTTAGCCCGTTTTGTCGCTGATCTTTCATGTTCAACTTGAAAATTAGCCGTACAATGATTAAACATAAATTATTTTAAAAATGATATAAGTTTGGCTTCATGACTGGATTACAATTGAAGTTTTCATGGCTAATTTTTGATAAAAAACAAAGTTAAACAATTAAAAGAGAAAGTTTGTACGAGTGACATGTACATCCTGTTTAGTTCATCCAGGTCTATCATTATTTCAACATTTTCAATGTCTTGAATCAAGTCCTTTGGAGTTCAATATGTGTCTTTAGAAAAATACAAAAAAGGCACATGGTGTGGTTCCCTCCTAAACATTTCATTTGGTATCGTGCCTTTCATCTGATTGCCTATCAGAAACTCAATTCATAACTTATCAAATAAGTTATATCCCTTTTACAACTATCCTCTCTCTGGATTACACAAAAATAATAATCCTACCATAAAATTTGCATAAGTGGTGTGATTTTAAAGTAAACACTTTCATAGGGCAGTATCAATATGACCTAATAATAACAAAATTATGAGAGGAAAAAAAAAACACAAAAAAGCAGCAAATGATTTAAGTACTTTGCATATATACTCTTTTTCACACAATATTTTGCATACTTGTTATTTGCATAAAGTAACCAAATATAATTTATAACTAGCTTATCAGAAATGCATTCTTTTACTCAATATAAGTGATCATTTTACCCTGAACATTTCTTTCTAAATGAGAGTGCATAAATTTTGCCGTTTATAAACTTACATGCTCACCCGGTTACACGGAATATGAGCAAAACTGAACTTCAAAATCAGCAACTGAAAATGTGAACTTAAGGGATTTAAAATATCTATCACGTTTATTGCTTTGAAATATACTATAAGCAACAAAAAAAAANGTGCTATAATGTCTACATAATTATTTAACACTGGAAGAACAGAATGGAAGTCGACATTGGAAAATATAAACATTTAAAAATACACAAAAACATATGCAAAGTAACTGGCCAGGATTTTCTCCTACAGATTCTTCCAGCCTTTCTTTATAACTAAACATAATACTAAAGCATAACATGTCACAAAATAGCTATACACTACACATTTATTTTTATTCACCCTTCTCTTACACTGTGTCGAATGTATGTACAATCTCTTATGCCAAAACTGTTAATCTTGAGCACACATTCTGAATAATAAAAAAGGTGAAGAAAAAGGGGGAATATAAGCAAGTCTGAGTATTGAGGAAATAATAATAAAAAAGTTTCATTATGTAATCTTTCTGAAATATGAAAGATACCAAATTGAATTATTGGATATTGGACAAGAAAAGGGCTTCTCCTCTGAAATGTCATTGTGATTGAATAATATCTGTCTATGGAATAGAAATATTCATTAATCAATCCTAAATTAATAATCCATAAGAAAGGCAGACTTTCCTGATCAAAACCCTCTCTCAGTCTTATACCGGGGTGAAATCAGTGTGCAAGATACTCAGCACTCAAATTGGCAAATCCTTTCACTTCCAAAGAATTCAATTGAAGGGAACTTTGCTAAATTAATGAAATAAAGATCCAAAGTTAATTTCAGCCCAATCAAGCTCCCATTTTTTGAGTTCATTTTATAAAGTTCTCGACCAAATATGCTCTTGGCATGGTGAAAATACAGCTATTCTCAAATATCCAAATAGCCAAACTCCCTGTTTTCCAAAACACGAAATGCTAATATTCTACACATTTACGCATCTCATATAAACCCTGTCTACATAAATACTACAATGTGTGTGAGCCAAGATGAGTTCATATAATAAAAAGTACCCTCTTATTTCGTTTACTACAAAAGCAGCCTCGATTCTATTATATAAATAACAGAAATATGAAGGAAAATTTATGTTGCTTTGTCTTATTGTCCAATTTTATGATAAAAATTGATTTAAAAAAATCAATTTAGGCCATAGGTGGAAGTGACACTTTGAAATGCACATACACACTTGTGGATAAATCATTAAGGGAATTGACTGCAACTAAAATTGCAAAAAAAAAATGTATTTGTGTGGCAAAGCACTTAACAAATCTTTGGGTAATTTGTATATGTCTTCATTTGTTCCACTTTTAAACTAGACAAAATACATCCACAACTTTATGGCTATAAAAATCATATTTGGAGCACCTCGTTATGAAAAGGTACCCTCTGGCCTCTTCACATCACCTTGCAAACCTGACCAATGTAAATTGTACAGAAATTACATACACATATCATAATATATCATCTTATCGTTTAAGTACAAAATGCAACACAATGGTAAAAACACAATATAAGTACAAGTCATTTCTCACATGGTGTATTCTACAAAACATTCTTAGCTATCTACATTTTTTTTTTAATTCAGCCTC
Source organism: Hemicentrotus pulcherrimus (assembly GCA_003118195.1). NCBI lineage: Eukaryota > Metazoa > Echinodermata > Echinoidea > Camarodonta > Strongylocentrotidae > Hemicentrotus > Hemicentrotus pulcherrimus. The sequence continues at coordinate 6,193 of BEXV01001552.1, forward strand.
TTTGTACTGCGTTATCTTTTTTTGACATATTTTGTATAAAAACAACTTTGTACAGGGTAAACCAAAAAAAAAAAAAATCAACACTTGGATACATAAACCACTTTGATCTTATGTGTCGGTTGTCTGTTCGCGTCAATCATCCAATAACACACTATTTATGCATCCATATCAAGCAGCCTCCTACAGTTCTTAGCACTTCAGTAGTAAATAAAATAAATGAATAATGACACCTAGCGTGAGCCTTGCTTAAGGGTGCCATTATTCTCTAGCCAGTTTCCCTGAGTTTTTCTTTCTCGCTGACAAGAAATGAAATGAAATAGGCTGCTGTGTTGTAAAAAATATATAAGTGTATTACAAGGCACACTGGGTATGAACAAAATCATTTTGTGATCCAAGATTTGTCTTCCTCTCTTTCATTGAAAATAAACTTGTCATCCACCAGTCAATCCTTTCTTACCACTTCCCACCATTCAAAATACCATTGAGAGCAGTTTGTTTACCACTCTGAACAAATCAATAGGCCTCGCTGATTCTTCAATTGTATACTTTAGCATTACCTTTAGAATAAACCAAAAATAATCTATCTTTCTTCTTTATACTTCTATTCATCTGCTTATTCAATACTACCATTTCCCAGAGACCCAATTATCTCCATATCTCTTTTGAGAAGTTTCACTCAAGATTAACAATAGATATGCATATTTCTTCCATCCGAGTTCACACACATTTAGAGTTTGGCGGAAGACTGCATATTTTATTTTAATTTGATACTGGAAGACTAGGCCACCTCAGGTTCATCGTCTTTGGGGATGGCTGACTGGACAATTTTATAAAATGGTTCCAGATTTTGATTAAGAAGACTTCAAAAGAAGCTTCAGGAAAAAAAAAACTAGATCAATGGCTTTCAAGGGGGATGGGGTCTCTCCCCATTTTAATCTTCTGCAGCTGTGAATTATGTGCCAGGAATAGGACAAAGATTGACCAAATCATCCAAGAACGACCTCAAGAATTCTAAGATTGGTTTGTTATGTTTCACAGATTTATGCCAGTCGTGGTATCCGAACGTCGCAGCCAGGGGTATTTGTGTTTGGAGGGGTGTTCGATGTAGACAGAAGGAGGGATTTTCCGATGTCGTCTTTCCAGGATACGTTGTTTTTTTAAAATTTGGCACTTGGTAACTCTTTCACGACATCGCTGCCATGTGACTCCACATCATAACACACACACATCAATGTCTACACACCCCACATGCTCCATGACACTCCTATGCAGTGCTGGACGTGACTACTTGCCTGGCTCGTGGATTGTTGCCTTAACCGACAAACTGGACCCACAGGTGCCTAGTCTCGAAAAACCAAGCCGTTGCAATTAATATATGGAATTGAACAAAATCAATCTTTGAATTTTGCTGGTTAGAAAATGGAGAGGGAGGAGAGTATTAGGATGCAGAGTTTGTTTCTTTCCACTCTGACATGCAGGTTGATGATTTAGTACATGCAAAATGGTCAGAGGTGATCTTTGGACAGTGGTTTAGGGGTAGGCACTGTGGAATCCATCAGCCTGAGCCGAGGCAAGTAGTCCGCACAATCAATAAGCACTGCGTCTCTCCTATGACAAGGCATGTCAGGAAAGAAAGGAAGAAAACATCGTCAGTGCCTCTTCAAAAAATGCAAAGCACAAATGTGTATGCACAATCACATGGCCCTAGTTTGAAGTAATGTTTCAATCTTACTTTGCTATTTTCTTCCTTTTTTTTTTCCTGACACACCTTGTAGTAGTCATCGTCATCACTTATCTAATCCTAATGTGTGTCATGCCGTTCAGTTCCTGATGCAACTTCAGAGAGAGGCTAATCATAACACCTTGAACTGTAACTTTGCTGTCTAAACAAACATAGGTTAATCATGTCAAACTCACATTAGGATTCCTGCCAATGTTCAGATGAGCTTGACTATATGAGGTATTCTTGGAAGAGAGAAGAGTACCACTGCACAGGTTTCTCTCTCTCTCTCTAGAGTTGTTTTCTTTTCAATGTCAAGGGTGATCTCCAGAATGACAGTGGATTACATGAATCATGATCAGCTCTTTAAAGTTGCATCACAGCCTGCTTGCCTTGACACATACAGCTAATATCAACCCATACTCTACATTAATTGTGGTAAGTATATATCACGGTGCAATTTTTAAGACAACAAAAATATTAGGAATAACTGACCGATCCACCCTGGTTACTGCTTACAAGTTAAATGTATAAAAGGAGCTTGTGAAAGAGCATTTTGTTGATTGTTAAAAAGACAATCACATCAACAATGACAATATTATTGAAGTGATGAGAGAGAGAAAAAAAATAAAAAACAACTTTCTACTTTCTAAGTTATCAAGAAAGATATAAAAACTAATAAATTAATTTGTACAACAGTGTGAAAAGTGGATATTCATAGCACTAGCTTGGTTGGCATGGTTATTACATTTCTTATCATTGGTTTGTTCTTGGTCTGAGAAACAAATTAGATGGAATTAAATATGGAAGCATACTGGGAAAATGATGAAATGGCAATGAAAGTTACTCTAGTATAGCTACAAGGTCTTTGAATCTAACAAGCTCTGTCAAACAAACAACAAAACTCCTCGTCATTGGGTCTTACGTCCACACCATACTCTTCCTACATCTGCAGAGGGAAGTATAATTGATTGCAGCATTAATGAACAGAACCTTCATGAGATTTTGTAGTACCCTGCCAGATCAGAGCTTGCATATATTAAAAATAGATAAAGCTTGGCAATGGAAGAGTAGAAGAATGTGTCTCCAATACCAAACTAGTCTGGATTCTTTCTTTCTTTTCCATAGGCTTACTACAAGAGTCATCCGTTTCGGCAATGGGATGAATACAGGAAAGGTCGATAGATGTCAAAGTCTTCCAGACGTAACCGTGTATGAACAAGTTGAAAGAGACCAGCAGAACCGTGGTGACGAGAGAGGGATGATGCCAAGTTTGACCGAGCTTGAGAGTAAGACCTCAACCGTTAATCAACTACAAATCATAACAATAATCTACAATATGCAAATGATAAACATTTTTTTGTTTTTCAAACAAAGTTAGCAGCCATGAGTGGGAGACTAATGCCTTTCCACAACCAAATAATATTCTGAATTAAACAGGGAATAATGGTGGTTTCAAAAAGTACAACAGCTGTTAAGCTATAATGATAGATAACTAGAAATTAAAACGTACATGAGTAAGGGAGAGAATATTCTAAATAGAAATTAGGCGCATACAGATGACATTTTTCAAGAGGGTTATTTAGAAACTAAAACAACAAAAAACAAAGGATATATGGTAAAAAAAAGTACAAACCATTCATCAGTGGGTATTTCTCAATATTTTCAGAAGTGAATTTGAATGTTTTGACAGTGAAAATTAAAACAAAATCACAGAAGATTGTTTTCTGCCCTTTGTTTGCCTTGGATTAAGAAGAAGTGATGAAAAATGGAAGCGGTTTGTTCCTTTTATTTCAGGCACGATAAAAACAAGCCTCAAAACTACATGAATAAATGTAAAGCAAGAAGGTTAAAGGTCACATGACTGAATGACTGCCATCATGGTTAATTTCTTTTTCTTTTTTAACGAAGAAGAATTAATTAATTCAAACTCAGCGTGAAGAGTATCACCATTGTGCGAGTGTGTGTGAGTGTGCAGCTTGCAACACTGTAAAGGAGCACGAAGGCAACTGATACAACGCAATGAAGGTCAGGTCAGATGATGAGGTCAAAGGTCATTGATGGCACGGGAAGATAAAACGAAGTAGAGTACTTGGAGTGCGTAGGATGCATGTTAGTTCAGGCTACGCTAGTTGCCCGCGGCGGCTGGGAAGGATCAAGTTAATGAAAAACCAAAAATTGGGAAGATAAAAACAGAAAAGAACCTCTTGTTAGTATCGACCAGATATTAGCCCATTTTTTGTTTGTTTTCTTCCTTTAATTTAGTATTGTAACTATCATCTGGGACTATAAGTTAACCATATAATCACAACAACAAAAACATGTTAATAGTTTCCATAAGTTTTTTGTTAACTTTTTGTTTTGTTTTTTTTTCTTGATAAACAAGGACATAATATTCTGGTTTGGAGAATAAAATAACAATGCATGCATGAAAGGTGATTAAAGCAAATGACCTGGGATTTCAACATTTAAAAAAAAGAAAAAATACTTTTCAGTTTTATATTCCAAACATGGAAGAATATATAGTAAATAATGTGTGAATGAAATAACTTGATTGTGATCTTCCTCTGGACCTGTTTCTTTATCATGGCAAGAAGTGTGGCTCACAAAATAACACCTTTTTTATTTGTCGAAGGAAATGGAAATACTAGAAAATATTCAAAGTAAAGTTTGTGTGTGGTCTCTTTTCTTGCTTTTTTGTCTTGGTTCTTGATAAATTTCTTCCAATTGACTAAACAGATTTGGTGATTTAAATTTGGAAATCTACTCAATATCTGAAATCATCTTGATATATATTTTTTTAAATTTTGATTTTGGGGTTTTTATTAGGGGAGAAAAGTGGGACAAAATGAATAAAAAGAAGAAGCAGCTGATGTTAATATATGGAGCTGAACAATGAATACCATAGCAAAAATAATAACTAAATTATGATATACAAGACACCACTGATATAGGGACAAAATGTTAATATCAAGTTTCTGATTAGAACAAGCTCCTTATACGGGGTTAAAAGTTCTAACAGACCAATTCATGCTGTAATTGTCATTTTGGGGGGTTTTCTGATGGAGAAGAATTATGAACAGAAACCGAGTTGCGGGGTGGTCTCGTACAAATGCTAAAATCATAGAAATTGCAAGAAAATTTGGTAAAATTAAGTCAGCATGAAAAGAGACAAAAAGCGTACGCATGCTTGAACAATCTACTTTTTGTGTGAGAGAGAACACAAGAAAATGCTATTGTATAAGAGAGAAAGAGACAATTTTGTATGAATAGGATTATATAAAAAGAGATAGAAAATGATGATATGCAATTATGCACTAAAATGATTAAAGAGATCAAGATAACCGGTTTGGTAGTCATTTTTCTTTCAAACATTTTGTTTTCATACAGGTGCATGTGTTTAGAATATGAATCAAGTCAATCAGTATTTTGTGAGTGCAAATTTCTTGCCATGATAAATTAGTAAGTAAAAAAAAAAAAAAAGAATAAATAACAGATTTTCATGATTTGAGTTAGTTTCTTCTACTTGAAAATGGTGGCTTAGAAACATCCTTCCCTAGAGAAAAAAAACAAACACACACACAAGCAGACACACGCACACACGTAAAGTTGTGTATGCATTCCCATTCGTGATACCTGTATTAAATTCATCCAATATATACCAGATGATGAAGAAACACACACTCACAGAAATACATCGGAAACTACAGACTGGCCATATACATAGACAAGATTATTGCAAAATGAATAAAGCAGGGAAACTCCTACATTATAGGTAGAAAGATTCAAACGAAGCTTCATAAAACTCCTAGATTGAGAAAGGGTGTAATCAAATCATGCTAACTGGCATTAAAAAGCAAAAATAACGAAAATTCAAACGTTGGAGGTGATAGGGACGAAATGTTTGGAAAAAATGCAGAATTACAAAATGGGCATTAATCTACTATGTAAACAGTAAAAAGCTTGTGTATATTAAGTTAAACTGATGAAAAATATCAAAATGATCAACCTTGCATCAACTATGCATTTTAAAAGCATATAGAATGTCACCCCCAAAATAACAAAAAGGTTGTCATCAGCCGAAAAAATATGCTTCAATTTTGATATTGAAGTTCTAGCTTATGCAGAATAGATATGGATGAATAATAATGTGAAGTTATTCTGCCTGAAACCTCTTCAAGCCGTTATCCAGCATAATTGGTTAAAAGGGCAGTTAATTATTATGCGTATACAACAAAACCCATATATGTAGACTTGTTTTCTTCTTTTTCTCTTTCATTCAAACATAGCAGTTACGGACACCTGTGTGAAAAAAAGGGGTTAGATTATCATACCAACACAAAACTACCGGGTGCATTCACACTTAGCTTGACACTATGATCTATTATGGAGAGTACCCACATAAATCCCCCAATTATTGTGCATATGTGAACAGGTAATATGCCTCAAAGTAACCTGCTATTCAGAGATACATCGTTATACATTTAAAAGCTGTGCTTTGTCCTGTTAAAAGAAGTCTGTTATTTATCCGCTTGTTCAAACATATGTTAACACGAAATGTTATGTATACACTCTCCAAGCAAGGGAGATCCCCAAGTAGCACATCAATAATGACATTTGAAGCACAGATTAAAGCCTACTCGCTGAACAGATCAATGCATAAAGTTAAATGTGAACGTGCCCGAGGAAAATGTCAGTTTAAGGTGTAATTATGATGATAATGATGAGGAGATGGATGAGAAGGAATGATTCCCCGCCAGGCCTGTTCACATGCAGCCAGAGCCTAAGAAACAAAGACAGTGCTAGAGTGAACGGATTAATTAGAGGGATAAATCAAGCAGAAAAAAAACAAAACAGCGTCAACAAAAAAGATGAAGTGATTAGCTGTTGATTAATCATACCTGACCAGTCTGAGCTTCGTCTACGCAAACGATCATCAAATTGGCAAATCAGTGAGAAGGACAAGATGGTTTAGCAGCTTTGATAGACAAGGAACAATATTTAGCAATTCCAAAATTCAATCTTTGAATATTTTACCCCAACAAAATCCAAATAAATAAATGAGACGGACAAATGAGTTATTTTCTTTTGAAATAACAAGGTCAGAAAAACATGTCTGTCAGCTAAAAGGATCAAGCTTGCCTTCTCTGATATGTGCCTGTATGATAATCCAACAAAGTTTTAGTTCATTGCTTCAGTCAAACTTCATTTCAAACAGACTCAACTAAATCACGCGGCACAAACTCTGGTAAACGGTTGGTTTATTTTCTTGATCATCATTCATTCTCATTTATTCAACTCTTTCTTCAGCTGGAGTACAAAATCTTTTACAAAGATAACGTCAGGTTCCTGACTGCTGCCATGGAATTCATGTGATAATGTTATTTCTCCCCCAATATTCAAGTCATATTTTCCTATATATACATATTAAAACCCTGTCCAATTTCTGGCCGAATCCATACTAGCACAAAATAATACTTGATATTAAAATACCTGCAACTTTGTTCTTTGAAAAGTGAAACTAAGATAAAAATTTCCAACCATTGAAAACCCCTCTATTCCCGTAGATTTTTTTCTTTTACTTCCAAATACCAGTAAGTAAATATAAAATGTACAAAAATATATTTTCAAACATAGAATATGAATGCATGTACCATAGACAAATTATCATTTAAAAAAAGAAATACATTATCATCTTCCCATATGAAGACAAAAAAATAATTGAAATGAATAAACAAACAATATCATGCTTAAATATACAATATATTGTGCAGAAAATAGTAGAAAAAGAAATACAAATTTGGTCCCACATATACATATACTTTCTCAAATTCCATATACAGTACAAAAATATTACTCTTATCATTTCATATTGAAACCACTAGAGTCTTAATTGCCTTAAAACTTGCCGCTTGTCCACATTCCAGGTGTAAATCCTTGTAGTCTTACTCTAACAATATAGCACACTTTTGGCATAAATGAAAATATTTGAATTTCAATCATAAATATGTACAATACAGAAGAAATCCTTGCCCATTTGGTGCAAATATATAATAAATCTACGATTCTAGCACACTTTAATCCTAATAATAATACTACTTTGGTAGTCTATGCCCACTCTTCTCTCATAAATATGATATTGCTACCTTATCTACTCAACTCTACAAACAATTCATGAGGGATTTTGAGAAATCCTGCCTTACTATCTCACCATTTGAAACAACATGCATCAACAACATTGTAAGATAAAAATGATGGAAAAAAATCAATGAGTTTTAGAAATGTGTTAATCTTGGTGGCCTGCAATGAAAAAGTGTTAGTATTAAGAGGAGAAAAATGGAATGATTAAAATGATGCTCCCTACATCTGCGCACCTGTTGACATGGGAGAAAAATTTGTAGTTAAAACAACATTTAAAAACAAGAAGGATATTCTTATCTTGTTGGTATGACTATGAAGCACAAGATAAAGTCACAGAAGTACAAGAAAGAACCATTTCTTTTTCTTCTCAAAACATATGAAGCATCATAAAAAAAAATGTTTTCATTTTATAAATGCTATTGTTATTATTTTACTGTTGCAAAGATGACAATCAGATTTCATTTTCAAACTAAAGCTCCCTTTCAAAATTCAAAGTGAAACTTCTTCCGCTGCACAAGGCAAAGCAAGGCAAGGCAAGGATGTCAATTTGGAAAGGCCACTATTACAGTTGGAGCTAGAGTGGCTTTAACTCATATACTTAACACAAGACCTAATGCCCTTCTGGCTCTCAGAAGAGAGCTTACAGGCAGTAACCCTCTATAAAAAGGATAAGTTATTGTTCTTCTAGCCCTTTTTCCCCATTTCCTCCCTCCATGAAAGATATAATCCTAGAAGTAGAAAGAAAAATGTTCCTGTTTTGTACTTCTATGTGACCATTCCTGCCTCATCTACAAACTAATTAATGTGTGGAATCATAGACCCTTTGAACATTTCCTAAGCAATCAAAATCAAACTTCCCAATAATGCATCCTCATATCTATCGGATATGTCATTACTGTTCACTTTAAACCAAACTGCGAGTGCCATCACATACATTTTGATTGCTTCCTAAAGAGGGAATAAAACGTTGAACAGTGATGAAGCCATTTTGAGGCTTAAGCTTTGAAATGTACGAAGCACGCAGAAAGTGCCAAATGATTTGGGTACCGGTATATGGAGTATGTATGATAAGAATGGAATCAAAATCACAATTCATAGATCATCTGCTGACAGCCAGAAGGGTGTTAACTCTGTGTAGGAGTTTATGAGTAACGCCCTTCTGGCTGTCAACAAATGATACTGAATGCTTTGAAGTTTGATCTGAAATTTCGAAGGCAATGGTACAAAGGGTCCATGACCATCTCTTTCAAACATTGGGGACTCAAAAAAAAAAAAAAATCACAGCTGAATCATCAAATCCACTCAATTAATGACAATTTAAACCAAAGTCAAAGCAAAGATGGATAAGAGACTAACCTCTTGGGTCAAGCATTGCCCTCTGGTAGGGATGATCTCGGATCGTCCTTCGTAGCTTGGGTGCCATACCTGCTGTTGGGTGGGGCATGGGGAAGGTCGTCATGCACAGGGGGCATTCACCAACCAAGGGGCGGGGCACCAATGTTAGTCCATCGTTTCATTTTTTTATTTATTTATAAAGAGTTAGGTAATTTTGTTTAAAATCCATAGTATTCCAAAACAGACAGGGCAAGTTGGGATGAAGTAAAGTTGTTTTTTTTTAAGTAGGATTAAAAAGGAAATAAAATAAATTGGTTAGACAACTGGTATGACATTTGATGTATTAAAACATAATTAACGTACTTGTTATCTAGTTATAATGGACAATGTGAGTGAGGTGGTATTAAATCTTTTTATTGCATCTTATTTTATTGCTTGGCGTTAATGTGAATCAAATCTCTAGTTATTAGGAATTAGTCGTTAAATTTGTTTCTTTATTCTAAGTTTTTTACAACTTGTAAGTAGATAAACACAACTGATTGTTCTTTTAAAAAACACATTGGCAAATATATTTTTATACAAAAGTGATCTTTTTCTGGCATATCTTTAAAGTGAATACTTAACTATTTAATAATACATTCTTTGCAAGCATGTGAGTTGCTTTATAAAACAAAATTTACAGTCCACAAAACTATGATAATCTTTTTGGACATACTGAAAATAGAGTTGTTTTAGAAGTCGTGAGTAAAAAGAAAATAAATCTTTGCAAGGTTTAAAGCATGCATCTACAGTATCTTTGAAAATGCAATAAAACAAATGATAAACTATATATTTCTTACTTTAAAAAGTTATATTTGTTGAAAGACTTTGCTTAATATATCATTCGCTACTTCAAGTTGCCTTTTCCATGTCATATAAATTACCACTACATCACTAAAAGTAGGGTTAATAATATAATCTTGAGATAACAACACATTCACAGTATATTACAAAAATACTTGTTAAAATTTGAATTTTGGGTTGAGTTGATACCGTATCTATCCGTATCTTAACCTCAAGAAATATATATACTCTTAATATTTGTACATGATCACGTTGTGACAATTTCATTTCTATGATTATGTATTTTTTTAAATGGTAAAATATAACAAAAATACAGATATCACACACTGTTATATTATTTGTAGCTCACACACTTTGTTTAACAGTGACTGAGGATCCAGTCATTACAGAAGAAAATCAGAAATTCATTTTTATATTTTCTTATCTTATGATAATGATTTTCATAATTACTATATATCTAACCACTCTCTCCCTCTCCCTTGTTTGCCCCTCTACCTCACTGGTTCTCTCTCTCTCTCTCTCTCTCTCTCTCTCTCTCTCTCTCTCTTTCTCTCTCTCTCTCTCTCTCTCTCTCGCTCTCTATTTATCTCCCCTCTTTCTTTATAAGGATGGAGAGTTTCATCCGTATTTCAAACAAAACGCGCATATGAACATGCCCAAAATTCTATAATTATTTTCTTTTAAAGATTAATTTTTAGACCCATTTCTAAGAAGATATGCCTTGAGTGAGATGAACATCAGAATTCAGTGAATCTTTTTTTTTCTTCAGCGAAGGTTAGAGTGACGTTTGTTAAGTTCAAGTCCTTTTTGGGCAAGTACTGAAAGACAATTTGTGGGGAATGGCCGATCTATAAACAATAGCCTCAATATCTATCCTCTTGATTGATGTACAGATACAAATATTGCCAAAATGAAGTTATGATGTGTTTGAAAAATAGTTTAACTGGCCTCTGCCTGACACCATTATAAGGACTAATATCCCCTGCATGATTTGAAGGCCCACTCTAAACATATCGATGTCACCATCTTTAACTTGACCCTCTAGAGACAGGTTATTTCTGATGAGATATCATGGGCTTAGTCTTCACCAGGTTTAACGTATTGATAGGCGCCTTGGGATATACCATGGGAGCAAGGGGGTAATACCGAGGCACCCCTTGAACTACTTGGTGGTGTCCACCTAGTGCACCGCAGCCGCCATGAACATACCGAGTGTACCGTCAGACATTGTAGGAGGGTACTCCAGCATGGCAGGTGTAAAGGCGTACTGCTGGTAGGGGTCCAGGGGCATGAGAATGTTGGAACCGTCATGGGCGTGCATCATGGTGGGCGACGCCTGGATACCTCCCAGTCCATTGACCATGGTGGTGGCAGCCATGCGGGGAAGGAGCTGCGGTGCCAGCATGTGCGCCTGGGCGGCGGGGGTGGGCGATCTCATTGGCTGGGGTATTAAGGCACCGGCGGGAGATTGCATTGTTCGGGGTGAGGCTGGGAGAGGAATGAATGAGGAGGATAGGGGTATAAGAGAAAATGGCTTCAAAGTTATTATAATATCATTATTGGAATCATTATTGGTATTTCATGAAACGTACATCCTAATACAAGTACCAATATGCATACTACTGTTTCAGGATCCATGTGTTAAGAAACGGTAGAAGGTTGTGCTTAATTGGTCTTCTAACCTTATCATTATACCTTAATATTCATAGCACTATCTGAAGCAAGAATTTACACAGGCAAGCGCTTTTTCAACAACCTTTGGGATGTCTCTTTTTTAATGTCTTTTATTTGCATCATGGTAACAAAAAAATACCCAGTATATAAAAGAAATACCGAAAGCCTTCGATGTGTGAAAATATAATTTTATTTGTAACCATTACTTCAATTACTGCAGCCTCAATCAAGATTGTTGCCGACTAGCACGGCAACAAGGTTATGGTAAACCTCATGACAGTGCCTTGTGATGCAGATCAGACCTCTACCAACTGGTACAATACATGTACTTACTAAGTGGCGTGGCAGCAATACCAGTACTTGTCTGTAGCTTGTTTGTGTTATCTCTGTACGTTCCCTTCATGAGTGCTAATTCTATTAATTGTCTCTTCTTCAGATCGTCCTCTCCTTCAGCCTGTAGTGCATAGAAAAAAAAAAGGGTCGAGAAAAGAAATAAAATTGTGATCATGGCTTATTTGAAAGACTGATGATTAAATGCGTAGATGTTTGCTCATTACACTGATACGCAGGTGGGTATTTCTCATACGACCGCTAATTATCAAAATGAGAAAATGCTATGTCCTGCTACTCCTTCACAAGAGGAATGTGTCTTGGACAAGATGAAACTCATAGTTAATACACTGACTGGGAGATGTTGTCATGCTAGCTCACATATGATAACACCAATTGGACAATGTCAGGGGAACACGTAGGCTATTGTCTGCACAGATTGACATGGGGTTGATGTGCAAGTCTGGAAGGAGACAAGGCCATGTCAAAACAAATGCAATGCTGCCCTCTTGAGTTTCAATCCAGTGATTCTTGCAAGAAAGCTGGATCCTTGGCTCCATCATAGACCAAATTTAAAAGGGTGTGGCTTGTTCATTATTCTTAACACGCTGTGCTTCATAATGGCCCACAAGTAAGGCAGATCATATTGGAAATATCAAAGGATATGGAAGTTGAGAGGCTAGTAGCATGATTACCATCAAACTTATATGCAAACTAAAAGCATTATTTGTTTTTCCAAATATCCTCTCTTAACTTCCTATCCTAATGTTAACTGCCATTCCTTCTACTTCAACCATTGATTAACATGAAGTGGTATGCATGCAACTGTATGTAGCATACATGACAAGCTTTCATTTTATTATGGTAGATTTTACTGTCATTTATTGTCTTATTACATGAAGGCTGTCAAAGGTAGACAACTTTATGAGAGTGCATCTTCTTTTGTGGAATGATATCTGTACTCTAAATTAGTTATAACTGCACACTGAAGAAATGCTGGTAGGAAATGAGCATCAAAATTTCTGGACTGAATTCATTTATCATTTGGTGGCTGATCTACAGATGAGACTGCGAGCCGAGCCAACCCAACGAAAGTGTGCATCTTTCCTTCAATAGTCTATTTTGTTATTCAGACTTATGTCATATACATGCCAAAATCCCTGGACTTTCACAAACAGCAAACCTATAATTGTAAAAGCCAGTACAGTTGTTGAAAAATCTACAGTTGGGATCTACAGTTGTACGACTGACATGAATGCAGTGCAGTGACTATATGTTGTACCCTGGATATGGTCATTGTAAAGGAAGTGATTTATGGATGCTTGAGTAACTTCTTTTATTCTGACAAAGTCTGAGGAAAGTATTCTTTGCTAAGACTTCTTAGTTGTGCTCACTTTCGTGCAGGGTACGATAATGAAATTTTTGATGCCAGGGAGTAAACAGCTATGGAAACAACTAACGAGCAAGGGAAGAATTGAAAGATGGAATAATGAAGGATAAAATGTTGAAAATTGACAGAAAAGGGAGTGATGCATGAAAGAGAGAGAGGAGAGAGAGATAGAGGAGAGAGAGAGAGGGAGAAGAGGTGGAGGGGAAGAGGGAGATAATGATGAGATAATGATAGAATATCTTTTTGATCAAATTCCAAGGTGACAGTAGCATAGAAAAGTTAATGTTACAAATAAAAAAAAACGATATCAAGAATAAAAATGAAGAATCAATAAAGATAGTGGGAAAAACAACAACAACAACATCAATGTAGAGGGGAGAGTCATGAAGCCCTGAAATGCTAAGCCCAGAGCATTGCATTGAGTCTCGTACAAAACAACACTCTCCCTCTGTCATCCATTTATAAGCACTCACACTACACTGACAGTGCATTTATAATTAAAAGAGAATAGAGAGAGAGAGAGAGAGAGAGAGAGAGAGAAAGAGAGAGAGAGAGAAGGGATGGGAAGATAACCATCAAGAAAAGGAAGACTTATTGAATTGAATTCCATTCTAAACAAATATCTATACTCTCAGGGTTACAGATCACATTGAGCTCTCCCCTCCTTCAAAAAGTAACCACAATTGTTCTGCTGGTAAAGAAAAGACAAGGGACTAAGGCCTCCTTTTAGGGCGGATAAAAGGATCCTGATTCTAGCTCTTCAGACCTACTTGTGAATAAGACCTGGGCAGGATTATCCCCCTCCCACTCTCCTATTCACATCTAGATTAACTAGCCAATGAGAAGGATGAGAGAGAGAGAGAGAGAGAGAAAAAAAAAATCAATATACTGATACAAGAGATGATAAAAGGAAAGACTGTAAAAAGAGAGTGGAGAGAGCAAAGAGGGGAGAAGTGAGGAAAAGAAAACATTTAAGAGACAGGATTAGGAGTTGAACGCGAAAAAACAACTTTAGGAAAAAGAGTGGAGATAAACATGAAAAAGGAGAAGGGGAAAAGAGAGAAAGAGAGGGGGAGGGGGCAGAGAGACTGTCACAGGAGAGAAGAAGAGCAGAACGGGATAAAATGAGAGATGGAAAGAGAGCACTCAGCTTCCATTACAAGGTTGATTTGAAAAACCCTACCCATTCATTATGAACAGCTTGCAGTTCACCATTTTTATTAGTACAAAACTCTTGCAATACCACATAACTACCTTTCTGTCTTGTCATTAAAATATAACAGATACTCTAATCATCCACCCAACTTTACTACATTTTATTCCACCATCCTGCTTTCATTTTAACCACCTTCACTCATCATTCCTTGAATTCTACATTACTCAAGAAAGCCAAGCTTAATCTCCCTATTTCTAGAATTCATCAGTTCCTTAGCCCCCATTAAAGGCACAACGGTAATAACTGCAACAGCTTATAAAAATGCAGCGCCTGTAATATGGGGGATTTGAGGAATATAGAAAGAGCTTTTGTCATCTTGCCTGTGATGTGGGATTTCCTAATGAAAAGAAGAAAAAAAACTGGGAATTGAAACCTGGCGTTGGAAAGATGTCCTCTTGAATTTCAATGTATTTGCTTACAATCCACTTTAAACTGAGGGGGGAAAAGACAGCGAGTCAATGACCTACATCAATGCATAGTTTAAATCCAGGAATTTAATGTGAAAATGGCTGTCCAATTCATACAAGTTTCTGTCTTTACAGCTTAAGGATGCCAGAAGCAAGCAATACAAGGAAAGAAACATCTACCGGTGCATACACATGTGAATGATTGAATTGGAAAGAAAGGAGAAAAAAAAAGAAGAAAAAACAGGAAGAAACAGGTGAATTAAGAACATATCAACTATTGGAGATAAGCAGGGGCCAGTTTCTCAAAACTGACACGTGTCAAGTTCTTTGGACATTCCACAGATACACAAGGAATATAATTAGCACACGTTTCTAGAAAGAAAGGAAAGCAGAGATTTAAAAAGAATTATTAACTTAGACTTGTGACGGTTTCAAGAAACTGACCCCTTGTTGTTTTCTCAACACATCGCAGGAATACTGCCACACCCACTAAACACTCTGAAAAATACCCCCTCAAACAAAAGCAGGAAACAATACCGAGCTCAATACTTTCATCACATTTACAAAAAAGAAGCAGGTAGCAGCCAGGCCTGGAGATCACTCAATCATTCATCTATAGATTTGTTATGTTCTGATTGCCAAGTCTATTTTCATCGCTGGCAAAACTTGTCAAATTAAGACTGAATCAAAGGAAAAGGATACATCCATTATCAAATGCTGGAATAATCAATCAAACCTTACTTGGCATCAAAGTATTGTCCATGCCATCATGACCCTCCCTCAAGCCCCATCCTACCTCCATCCAATCCAAGCACCTCCTAAATCTCTGCTTTTATTGTACTATTGAGTATCATAAAGATTACCTTCTCAAACCATGGACCTACTATACATTTGGTCAATCTAGTGGGTATCTGCTAAAACTGTAAACCCCTCGTTATCGTCATGGTATAGAAAAATCAACAATAGGTAGAAAGTTTCAGTTCTTCATTCAACCAAAGAAGATTTGAGATTCATGGGCCTGAGCTGCTTCTCATAATACTTTCACACATCTTTCATAGGCAATAGTTCACCACAGATGGAAAGAGAGCTAGATTGCTTTTAGAAACCCAGGCAAACAATTTTTCGGATTAGGTACTCCTTTCCACCAGTTTCCATGCTCATCTTTTTAATAGCAAACTATATATATTTAAGAATAGTGCAAGTGCAATCAAACAGACTGATAGCTGTAGCTGAATATACATTTTAAAAGGCAAGTGTAACATGCCAGAAATTGTTTGAAGATGGTACCGGGTCTTCTAGAGCACTTTGGTTTCTTGGTAAACCCACTGCAAGCTCCCTGTGAAGGATGATTTGTTTGTGGAAAGGCTGTGTAAACTTATTACACAGTCCCCCTGTCCACACACACCATTTTTCGTGATTAGCTATACCGTTTCGCGATAGCGATACCGTTTCTCAATAGTTTTACGATGTAAAATGTAGGTGTGGACGCTGATTAACGATACGTCGTATAACGAAACTAGTCTAACAAAACGCATGTTTGGGCATCGTTTCGAACTGAAACTCGATAAAGAATCACAAAAATGTTGTGTGTGGACGGAACTAGTCTAACTAGTGTAACTAACTGGGCGGGGCTTAACGTGACCTCGCGCGAAAGGAGACCTGACCTGTCATCTCCGCTTCTATTTCATGCCNGAAATTGTTTGAAGATGGTACCGGGTCTTCTAGAGCACTTTGGTTTCTTGGTAAACCCACTGCAAGCTCCCTGTGAAGGATGATTTGTTTGTGGAAAGGCTGTGTAAACTTATTACACAGTGTTATCCACCAGTGGTCTGGTGTGATTCAAAAGGGAACAGGGAGGCATTGCATAAAGCCTTTTTTTAATGACAAATTACAAAAATCAGTGACAAATCTAATCAGAAGCAAGGATTTCAGAAACTGTCATTTGTCACTGATGACAAGTTTTGTGAAATGCCCCCCAGGACTACATTATCTGGTGAAAACCATGAAGCACTAGCATCATGTATAGAAGATGTTGAGCTAAAAGCACTGCGGTACTCTGTCTACATGTTTCTCCGAAGAAGAATGAGGAAAGTTTTAATACTTCATGCAGAACACTATTCACGCTTTTGGCTTTCAAAAGCAAATTTTGTCAATACTCCATGCAATTGATTCAGTACTAGATTCTGAACTTTGAGAGATCGATGATGAAACAATCAGTTGGCTAAAAGAGGATCTTCCTATTTAGATGATGTAATCCTTGATATTCGTTGTACTAATGAACGAACAAGTACTAGTTTTCCTCTCACAGGTTAAGGAGACATTAAATAGTATGTGCCTAGGACCGCAGTAGAGATAATCGTTAGTCACTTTCAAGCAATTATGCATGTCACACGTAGGCATCTCAAAGACTTGCATCACACATCTCGCCTTGTACCATTGCGACAACTGTCAAAAATAACCTTTGGGATGCTCCTGGCTTGTGTACGTAAGCCATAATTCATTCATTGATATCAAACCATAGCTATACAGACAGACCAAAGGTAAATCAAAACAGTTGAGTGTCATCACGGCAGATTTCAGCCCAGTCAATACAAACTGGTGGAGTAATTAAACCATACCTAGGATTCTCCACCAAACCCCACGAGACAACATCAAAAAATAATTGCCTTCAAATCATCCCTGGCCATACAGGAGTTGGATAGAAGGCTGCCGATTTAGGGAGGTAATTGCCGAAATCTAAGCGCCAGTTTACATTACCCGATACCAAGGGTGTTTGTGTATACTGTCAACTGCAGCTTCAAAGACGGTTTATGTTCAAGGTGTCGAGGCAGGGTCAGAATGGGGATAAAATGTAGGAGCAAGCAGAGAAGTGTGTTTTTACTTGGGCACTTGCATAAGGTCAGGTTTATTATTGTATTTGTCATGGCGTCAGT
Organism: Hemicentrotus pulcherrimus; assembly: GCA_003118195.1. Taxonomy (NCBI): domain Eukaryota; kingdom Metazoa; phylum Echinodermata; class Echinoidea; order Camarodonta; family Strongylocentrotidae; genus Hemicentrotus; species Hemicentrotus pulcherrimus. The sequence goes on from BEXV01001552.1 coordinate 24,182, forward strand.
GAATATATCAAGCAGTATTCAAACGAGGATGAATTATTGTAGATTTATAGTTAGCCTGTTCATGTATTATAGGCTTGAGTTAGCCATCTTGGGGAAGGGATACTCAAAATCTTTATTACTGATCTCTAGATTCTCAACTACTACGATACTCATTGAAAGCAAATGGAGATGGCTACTAATTCTGTTTCTTTCTCTCTGTGCTCTTAGTACCATATTTGATAGCTCTAATACGTAATTGATCTAGAATTGCAGGGCAGACTGCAGACAGTCTGAAAGACTTTGAATACAAAATTGATATTTAGTTATTCATGACAAAATGCTTGTTATCTTTAAATTGATGAGGCAACAGGTGAATACCCTATCTATCAAGTTTTCTATATCAATTACTATTGTGAGATGTCCTGTTTGAAAGCCTCACTCATTTACTATTGTATTGTAGGATCCCATCTATTCTCATTTGACATTTCAAATAGTCCTCATGAATAATACTTCCATACATCATACCTCCACAACCATCTTGTTGTTTTTGCGCATCAAAGACAACAAGAATGAGTTTTCACCGACGACGAGCCGCAAACCCCTTACTGTTTTCGCTTCTCTCTCTCTCAGAACGTGCTCCTCTCCTCAAAAAGTTATTCCACAATAAGAATAGAACAAGGCTTCCACTCATGTTTTCACACGACAACCCAAAAGCCTTGAACAAACAATCAGATACAAATGGAACGTCTGAAAGCGGCCAGACAAACACTTTGCATGGCCGTCAAAAATACGAAGTGCTTTGCATCAAATGTTCGTGTTCAGTAGGGCAGAAAAGCAGACAATCATCAAGAATTCATCACCCTTCCAAGAACTATGTCCAGTTCTTCAGACCCTCCCTGAAGACATCATCCATAATTTTTGCACAAGAAATAGGACAGAATGGAGGAGAGGGGATCCCGCAGCATAAATTGGCAATTTTTGTAATTTAGAGGGGCCTGCATGATTCCCCCACATGATGGAATGCTGTTAAAGACTTTGGTAGTACATGAATCTATTTTTGATAGCTGATATTTAAAAATTGTCCAGTAGCTCAATGCCCCAAATAAAGCTATGTAATCATATGATGAGAAGGGTTGGGAAGGGGAGGGGAGGAGGGTGGGGTACTATTTCAATTTTACCAATACTCAAAATACTGCATAAGCTCAATGGGAAACGATTTCACCATCCAAAGTTAAGTTTTCCCAAGAAATTCCATATAAGATGTCCAATCGAAATGCCCTAGTTGATGGGCTTAACATGCTAACATAATACATAATCATCAACATCATAAAGGTCAGAATGAATTAGATTTAATACTCGTTCATGACTTAATTTTTTAAGGGCACGGTTGTGCACAAGTATTGAAGGAACAATATAGCAGTAAAATACTTAAAAATAAACAGAAAACATAGATAATGATTTCTCCTATTAAAAAAAATAAACAAATGATTGCACAGACAGGAAAGCAAAAGGCAACAGTGAAATACTTAAAGGAGCCACACAAAGAAAATTTACGAAAAACTGATAATTAGAACAAATTACATATGGATGGAAAGATTTTCTCTTGAAAAACACGAATAATTTGCTGAGAAATCATATAGATATCGTGGAGAGGCNTCAGCCCTGCATGCTCTTCTTGTAACTGGTGTAAAATAAGCATGTGGGAGAGAAATATGCCAAACAAACAGAGGCTATATCAGCGGGAGGCTATTAGAGCCCGAAAGCACAAGAGAAATTGATCCGTAGTGAGTCGACAATGAGCTATGGTTTCTCGGAGTAGACTCAGCTCTGATGCCGGGCAAAATGGGGTGCTGGGGGAGATGTAAAAGACTTCATAACAATAAATACTGATAGAAAGTGAGATAGGAGAATTAAAACGGAGAGTTAAAAGGCAAACTTTCGGAATACGGAGATGTAAAGTAGTGCAAGAAGGAATATACAAATGCCAATTGATATCTCTACAGTGTGTAACACTGGTGGTACATTATGCTCAACTGAATCATGAATGGGACTTGAATGTTTCAAAATATATGCAGGATTACAATTGTCTTGTTATTGTCTTGACAAATTATTTCCGCTCCCTGACACAGAAAGCACAATTGGTTGAGTTCCAGATGGACCTTGGTTCTAACCACAGAACATTAGAGGATTTTTAGAAGACTGATTTAGCATCTCAAATTGAGTCCTCATCATCTTCATCTTCAACGTTAAAGCAACTTCACCTACCTAACCGCATCTTGCCTGTCCCACAAGTCTTGTGAGAATTTGGTTAAAAAGCCACAAGAAATCTAAATGTATGAACCCGCTTGGTATTCATCCTGAACAAGGTCCTCAAGGCAGCAGTTATGAACCAATCAATTCATTACCTCGTCTTCTTTCAAAGATGCTTAAAAGCAAGTATTTATCCACCCTCTATTCAGTCGTTCCCTTGCCCTTAGCCTGGTTGCATTTACCAAGGTGCTAAGTGTGCACAGCATAAGAACCCCTCAAAACAGAGCTCAATATCACATTTCAGATTGGCTCTTCTCCTTGCCATTCACCCGAAGCAGACCTGCGTCATCGAAGAACACCTCAAAGGGCTCCCAACGTCCTCCTCCAGAAGGTAAGATGGCAAGGAAAAGTTGGGTCTGGTGGAACAAGACAATGCTATCTCACCACAGCATGAAATCTGAAAAGTTTGGGGTTTATGAAATGACTCTCTTCTCTCATTTCTTGCCCCACTTTATACAGCCACTTGATTCTGAGACAAATGATGAAACATAGTTGTCTTTTTGCAGTCATAAAGCCGTTAATTCTTCAGACTCTAGAAGATACACAGTTTACATGAAAATAATGTGAACAGATACTACAGGTCAGACGTCCCAGGTCAATAAATGACCATCAACATGAGGCTAATATGAACAAGCCTCTCATTAAAAATGGAGAAGAAAATCAGATACAACGGGAACAGCTTCTTATCTCTGTTGATTTAACAAGGCTGTACAATACCTGGGAGAACCTTCTAAAAACACCAGTGACTTGAGAGCTACGGTCACTGCTTCAGATTTGTGGTCTGAGACAAGAGTAGTATCTCCTGACCACTTGTTCAGTGATTATGCATTGAACCTGGTCAATTAAGTGTCCATTCATTATATCACCATGGGGATACATGTATCCACTTTCTCGGGGAGCAGTCCAGTTTGTTGAGAAGCCAGAAGGGTGCCCTTTCCAATAATCTACCAGATTTAACATCTTTCTGGCTCTCAACAGACAAAATCTACTCAAAGAAGACACTAACTCACTTGAACTTGCATTTAAATCGTTCCTCACATTTTCCCATCCCCTTAATATTTGGTAGCTGATTTGACTCAAATAGACAACAATTTAGCTGAATATGAAAATGAAAGGCAAACATTTTATTAATAAAATTTACTTGCATTCATATTAAAAAAGGGGACCATTTGTTTATATCTTTATCAATAAGAAATCATTCACTGCAAAAACCCAAATGTCAAATATGAGGAATAGCTATACAGTTATCTTCTTGTGACTTTTTTTAATATTTTGACTTTGTTTCTATCTGTGATGTTAAACACTTCTCATAAATGATACTTCTTCCTGTCGAGTGTCAATCTTCTTTGACATGGATACTTTTTATACATTTTTCTAGAGCTTCCACTATCTTTTATCTCTCCTATCCTTGATAGTAAGTAAACACCAAGAGTAAAACAAATTGTTGCTATTGATCGGGACCCTCCTTGAGCCATACGTACAGCTCCATATCTAGGGCATTCCTGAACCACAACATAAGCAGGGTAAGGTAATGAGACAATTACATCGCAAAGAAATGTCTGATTTGAGAGAATCTTCTTGAAATAACTTCTTTGAATGACTTCTTATCAATGTCATACAATCCTCAAATTAGGAGTAACTTGTCCTGAAAGGTGACGAGCATCCCTGGACGGTGTCCTACTTTAACAAGGTGGGTCATGGATCAGAGCAAGATGTCTTCCAGCAGATGATCATCACCTCAACGGAGGAAGGGAGCTTTGGTCTTACTGCAACACTTCCAACATGTACATGAATACTCCACTTGCGATTGGAATTCAATTTGGGCGTATTTAGCCCCGAAAGATGAATTCCCTGCAAGAATCGAAGGGTTAGTGTTTCTTTTCTACATTTGTGTGTATCGCCCTTCTAACCTACAGGGGCAGAAAGTGTGAAGCTGTAATGCATCAGGTGGATAATTCCTACGTAACAGGAAGAGAAAGAGATAGATACTTGTAGAGAAGGATAAATGGAATGGGACATGCATACATGATAGATAATCCATCTTCATATAAAGCATTTCCAGGGACTACATAGCAAAGGTAGAAAGCCACATGTAGTCCATAATCCAAAGAGACAGATAGATTACAGTATCCAACAAAAGAGACCCCCAAAATGAATATTTTAATATAACTTGTTGCAAAGTCGTATCAAAGACACTTGCAGTGGAAGAGTGATACATTATTATTAAATTAGAACATCTTTTACATCATGAAAACAGAGAGCGGTACCAGAGAACGGTACCAAGAAGTAACAATAGCATAATCAATGTTTCCATTAAACTTACGTTGGATAATCTAAATTTCACAACGATAAACAGACAAAAAATTCAAATTTGTTTAACATTTTCCATTTTTGAGTTCACAGTCGAGTTTAGTCACAAGAGTTCAAATTCTATTGTTAGGCTGAAGATCGAGTCACCATCTTTGGAACACGTTGTAGATTCCGTTTCATAAAAGTTCTTGTCAATACGAACTACCAGAGCTCTATGACAATCTACTCTTAGCAAATCAAATGTAAGGATTTCAATAGCTTATAACAATTATCCTTATCTTGTTGATATTAATAACAACTTCATGAAACAGGGCCCTGATAATAGAATATGTATTTCAAAGGACAAAATCACTAAAAACCCAAGGCAGAGAATCACTTGGGTTGAAAATGCAAAGACACTATGCTGTTCTTTAAAATCTCAGATTTCTTCAGTCCCATCCATTTCTTGTTGTGTAGCCTTTAAGCTTGACACATCAAATGCTGACTGATGACATTCCCTCTATTTGTCAAGTTTTGTGGTTTATTGAACAACTGTCTTCCCGTGGTTTTCCATCAAACCACTGGATAGTAATACGATCTACTATCAATCCATTACAGCCAGGTTATCCTATATTCTTTATTGTTTTTTAAATCTTAACTTTTTGTTCAAGAGAAAATCAATTAAAAGCACATCATCCATTATCATGGAAACATCAAGGCTAAGCTTGACTTTAACTCAAATCAGGCCATTAATCCATGGAGAGCCATGGAGGAGTTAATGCACACTTGATTTTTTTTCTCTTTTCTAACAGATTCCTACCTATTGCAATAATCTGTGCAAAAGACAATTTGCTTATCAATAGTTAGTATAAACCAAACTGAATTCTTCAATTCCATTGCACTAAAACAAGGCAAAAAACAAAAGTTATAGTCCAATCTCTTTCATCTTTATATTTTCCTAGTCTGCCAACATGTAAAAGAAAATTGCTCATCTGACAAATTGTAGAGTTCATGTGTAAATGGCCCTTATCCCAAATCCTGTTTTTTGGGGGGTATTGGTATACTGCTGCAGTAATGGTCTTGTATTTTTGGGGGGTTTGGCTGGATCCATGGCCAGACACAAGCTCTTCATTTGTTATGGAGGACCAATTATAAAGTGAACTCAGCCAGCAAATAGTTACAAGTAGTATCCAAATTTCAACCCTTTTTCTCTTCTTGCACAACTACTTGGATCCATGGATCTCCCTTTCTCTCCCCTTCCCCCACCAACACAACTAAAACCCTGTCACGAGCCGTCCAAACCAATTACTCGTTCAAGCTTTCATTTCACTAGGAGCAGGTGTCACGTTCTGTGAGCCAAAACATTATAAAACAATAGCCAAAGGGATCTCCATATGATGAGGGATTGCAAGACACAAAAACAAAGGAAAACACCAGCCAAATTTTAACAGAAGGCATTGTTTAACAGTCGTGTGATGATTTAACTAATGAGAAGACATTTATATTCAATTAATATTTGGGCAATCAAGTGTAAAGAGAAACACAAAACATAAAATATTAAACTGGCATGTAAACGTCATAGAATCAGAGATGACTAATTATTCCATGACAACTGAGAGACAAAAGGAAGGAAGAATTTAAAAAAAAAACATAATGGAAACAATGTAAGCAATGGATGGATGTACACACAGTACTAATAGGTCTTTTCAGGAAATGATATCTTTTTGAGAATGAAGGTCTGATACAAAGTCACCAACATGTACAGTACTCCATTTTGATACATACATGTACATGTAGTTGTTAAAACCCTATTGCAGGATACCAATGCATTTTCGCTTAATATGCCTTATATATTGAAAGGGGCAGGATAACCGTATGACTTGAAGGACTATACGGGACAAAAATTACAATATATAAACATCTTTCACCTTTCAATGTCTTTTTTGTGCAATCAATGGGTCTTTAATAGACAGTACCCCTTGTTTCTAAAAGAAATCACAAATTCATTTCTTTCCCAGAGTTCCAAGCAGCTGCCTAAACTTTGACCTTCTGCCAGTGTGTGTCGTTTAAACCAGTGGAAATAACTTGGCAGAGAAGCGAGGCTCTCTCATTGGTCGATGCCACTAATTACATTCCCTGACTCCGCAGGATACTTTGACCCAGGCTGTAAGGGGGAGCTACCTTGGGAAATCAACCCAGTTACCCCTGCACTCAGTAAAAAAAAAGTTGGAACCAAAATACTCCTACGCAACAGGGAGCCAATTTGATGAGGATAAAATTGGTTCTGCTCTAAACTTTGACATGAGTAAGCTACATGGGAAAGCTACATGTATCGTTATTTATAATTTCTTACTTCTTTCATGGAGTTCTTTTGTAATGTTATTGGCATGATAAGTTATCAAAACTTGTTTTAAAAAATGACATGGTCAGACTTTGACTCCAGTAGCCCACATAACTAGAATAGATATCATTATAATAAATTCTACTTGTGTTGCAACTCAAGTCATTTCAGCAATGCAGAAAAGCAGACAGGAGAGAAGTAAAAATAATAATTAAAAAAAAAAAGAAACTGTCTGGAGATGGAAGGGCCTGAGCTCATGTATTTCAACACAGAATGAATGCCCTTGTTGCTTTGATCAGGCAACATGAAGCTAGGGGGTACAGCTTTAGAACTATTAGTCCCATATATTCAACTTAATGTGCTACACATGAAAAATCACACACATTATAGGCTACCCAATTGCAAGCCACAATATCTCTCCTGTCCGAGTACAGTGTAATAGGGTTAAACAGCCTTCCTGGTTTCATCGCAGGCTATAAATCAGGCATCAGGGTTAAGTTGAAGAAGTATTCCCTCTGACAATACTGTCAAAATTTTATGACATTGCATTGCAGTAGGAGCATGTACATACTGCCAAGAGCAGAGCGAAATATGCACATCCTTGCCCTGATAAACTTGATGTGAAAAAAAAAAACAATGTGCTGATGTAAGCCTATCTTAACATTGGACTGGTGTGTGTGTGTGTGTATGTTTGTGTCTGTGTGAAAGAGAGAGAGAGTGAGAGTGAGAGAGAGAGAGAGAGAGAGAGAGAGAGGGGAGGATGGGCAGATGGGGTGGGAGGGGGAGGGACAGGAACAATTGATAAAACAAGAGAGAGAGAGAGATAGAGAGAGAGAGAGAAAGAGAGATTCAAATTCAAAGCCACTTTGGGGTTGGCCAAGTACCAGAATATTAATCCCTTCTTGGAAAAAAGGGTGAAAATTTCGACTACATGTGAACAGACCCGAATCATGGCCTCCTCCTTCCCTGCCCACAACCCTTGACAGCCAATAAACAATTATCCATTTCCTAAAATGGTATCATTTACCTCTTGTGCTCCCAGTAATAAACATTTAGCAACAGTGGGGAAACCCATTGCATTCTAATGGCATGTATCCATAGCAGCCCTGAAGAGAAAAAGCACCAATTATGAATCAAAAGAGAGATGGAAATTTGTCTTGTATTTGATATCATGTGAATATCGTGTATCTTATTATCATGTATTCCATGAAAATCAAATGAACATTTTGATTCGGACAGATATCCTATAACATGAAATGAAGATTGCATGGTCATTATTGAATCACACACGTTCACGCCCACCTGAACAATTTACTCAGAAAATAAGTCTTTCCTGATGATTGTACTACATGTATAAGATCACTTCTGTTTTTGTTTTTTTAAGAGCACTTTCTGAAAAAAAATGAAGAAGAAATAAATGTACTTAACCAAGACACCATCTAAAATCTTGGCCTTTGTTAAGAGTGTATTTGAGAGCTTGTAGATGTTATCATCTGACTACAGTAATTCAATTAAGAGAACAAAATGCACTAAAATACTGCTCAAATATCACTTAAATGTCAATATCCTACCCACCCAGGTAATAAAATCTTTCTTTTCAGCCTACACAAGAAATATAAACGACAAAACACTGTTCGAACTTAAACAAATATAGAAATATCCTCAAGTTTAGCAAGTTAATTCTTGTTTCACTTTCAACATATCCTTGTTGATAAAATCAGTTACCTATCAGAAAAGAAGAAAATGTATACCTATCTTTCAGAATGAAAATAGAATGTTGGAGTTCACAGTCCGGCCACTTCTTTCACATCAGCATCAGATAGCTAACTGACCACCAGCCCCCTTTTTACTGCCAATCCCCTTTTACATCAGCACCCCCAATCAAAGCTTAAATAAACACACAACTTTGAATAATAAAACTGGTTATCATCTTCCTCCTTCATATGGCATAAATAATCTTTTCCTTTCTTCTCTTTTCCTGTTTACTCTTCCCCTGACCCCCATCTGCCAAGCGAGGGCTGATAGGCGATTTATGTATGCCGTGGGACAGCTGTGTATATAGTGACTCCTGATAAATCAATGTTCTTCACTCAGGAGGGATGGCCCTGTTCACGTTGAACTTTTAATTATTTGGTTTTAGGATTAAAAGTAAGAACCATGCATGACCTCACCATCAACATCATCCTTTGAAAACTTGACGTGATGATGGCGATAACGATGTTCGTGAAAATGAATGTTGTGCTGCCGATGATGATGATGATGGTGATGATGCTGATCATAAAGATTTGATGGTGATGGTGATGATGATGATGAAGACTTGATGATGATAATGATGATTAGATGATGATGATGGTCATAAAGATTTGATGGTGATGGTGATGGTGATGATAATAAATGTTGTGTTGCCGATGATGATGAAGACGCTTTGATGATGATGGTAATGATGATGATGATGACAACAGATAATGCTATACACCAGAAATATCTGTCATACAACACTTTTGCAATTATTAATAATAATCTTTAAAAAGAAATCAGGGTTGCTCATCAAGTATTTTGCTAGTTGAAATGTTGTCAGTCTGGACCGTGTGCAATATATCTCGATTTACATTAACTATGTAATTATCTACAATGTATGATAAGAGGGCTACCAGATACAAATATCAAACATAAAACGATGATGAAAATATGCTTTGAGCAATCACTGTTACTTCGTTAGGTTTTCAAGTGATGGATACATCTCCCAAAAAGAGGAACCATCACAGGATCAGAGTGAATAATTGTTTTGTAAATTCTATCTTCATCATCTTTGGAACAAGAGCCTTTCACATTATGCTCGATGTTTTGCACTCTGCTATTAACAATCGCCACCATTACTAGTGTGAACACCTCCCCTTCTCTAAAGGGCAGGTAAAGACTGGTAATGGCAGGTAACAAATAGGAGTCAGGAGTCAGCTATTCATCAGGAGTAAAACAAGGAAAAGAGAGGAGCTCGGTGGCCAACTAATGGAATCTAAATTAGCATTACGAAGCAGCCTTCAAAAGAAATATGATACTGTTTAAACTGTAAATGTAATACTTTCACCAGAAATCTATTTCCTGGAATTTTGCAAATTATTTGCGAGTTTGAAAACATGTGAAAATGAGCTAGCACTGCATGTAAAAAACATGTACAGTAAGTAGCCCAGATTGAATATCATGAAAACAAATGGCTAGATATGTCTGGTGTCCGTCATTCTTGAATGCATATTTCTGTTCATCAAATTATATATTAAATTCAGATTATATTTCAAATTCATAGTTCATACAATATACATGGATACTGAAACATGTAGAGGTATTCCAAGAGGGCAACTTTTCATTGAAAAACATGATAAAATGGGCTTAGTATCAGTACTACACAGTGTGATAGGGGATATCCAACCGTTTCCATGGAGCCGATATGACTATTGAATTCTATTCCTGAATACATGATTCAAATCCAACCGCTGAACAGCAGGTACAAAACATATTATTTTCTTTTACATGAAAAGAATGGTTTTAAATCAGAGAAACCCCTAGATTGTCACGATAACAATAGCCTTGAATCAACTATGGTGGGGAAAATGTCCTTGCTTTTTATACACATACATGTATGCATTCATAAATTCACAAATTTGTTAAACACGATGGATGCAGTGCGTTGTCATGACATTATCATTTTAGAATTGCACGTCAGTAGAATATAGAGACATTAGGCAAAAGTGAAGAAAAGGGACAAAAGATAAGATGTTTATATTGATTTGACTTGACATATCAAAAGCACTTGGTACACTGTTAAAATTCCTGACACAATGCAATCTTTATGAGAAGAATCAACCTAATTATCCAAAGTACAGGCAATTCATGTAAAAAAATGCAACAGCCTAGTTAAAAGTCTGATTTACTGTAGGCTGTAGCCGCCTCTGAAAATTCTTGATTAAATGCCATGTGACGAAAAGCCAATTATTAGAATTCTAGGGGAAAGAAAAGATTTCTGGCATAAGATAACCAACATCATCTTGCACGACTTTAAAAAGAGCATCTGCTATAAATGGCAAGGGATGGGTTAAGAAAACAAATCTAGTATAACCTCAATCATCTTTCATTGCGCCAAGGTCTTCAAAGAAGATGCCTGCGTTAAGTCCTACTCAGCAGCCAGGCCTCCGGACGGACGACACGCATTTACAAACATATCCCTTAGCTCATTCCACTTCCAAACTCTCACAATTGGCTGAATTGAATTATTTGATTTGTCAAACCGAGTGGGAGCAAATTGGAAGAGACAACGGTAACGTCTGATGGACTTTTCTTCATGAGCTCAGCAAATTTGGCTTGAGTCGAAGGAAGACGGAGACTGGATAAAGATAGACGGCCTACCATTGCCAGACCGTTCTTAATACATGTACATGTAGATGTTTGTACTTGAACTGAAGCAACATTGACATTTTATTTGGAGATACATGTGTTTGAGAGAGAGAGAGCGAGAAAGAAAGAGAGATGTAGACAAAGAGAGTGAGAGAGACAGAGACAGAGAGAAAGAGAAAGAGAAGGGGAGAGAGAGAAAGAGAGAAGTGGAGAAAGAGAAGGGGAGAGAGAGAGAGAGAGGGAGGAGAGTGAGAGAGAGAGAAAGCGAGCAAGAGAGAGAGAGAGAGAGAAAAAAAAAAAAGAGGAGAGCAAGAGGGATTGAGGGAGAGTTCTCATGCTTGGTGCAGTAACACGATATTTTGACATATAGAACAAGAAAAACCAGAGGATATGTTTCTTTATTTGGGGGACGTAATCATACAGAAGCAAAGTAATATGTTTGCATTTCAGCTATCGAGTTCATTTTTAATGGATAACATAAAGAAATTTGGTAATGATGGAGAGACATGCTATCTAACTGAAGGATACATCTTTCCCAGAAAGAGAAGTAAGAGATGCCTTAAAATTGAGAGTGTTAATTCTGCTTTTGTGACGATTCTCTTCTTTATTTCTTGCCTTGAATAAGGGAAGGAGCAACAAGTCGATGTGTACAGATATAGAGGGGAGTGGAGGGGGGGGGGGGGGGG
>BEXV01001552.1:36993-49841 GCA_003118195.1 Hemicentrotus pulcherrimus
GGGGGGGGGGGTGCAAAATATGCGTAAAGTGAAAATGATCTGATGGAGATGGAAGCCTAGAGATATAGGCAGAAAAGGCCATGGGGTGGAAAGGAAATGTTGACCAGATATATTTTGAAAAGTTTAAGGGAAAAGATCTAATGGTAGAGGCCTCGAGTGATTGGAAACATTTAGGATGAGAAATATATGTAGTGAGGGAATATAAAAGAGATAAAGACAACAAGAGGAGACAGGAGACAGAATTAACAATGTCTTGAATCCAAAGAAGCAATTAGGTAATAGAAAGATGGTGCAAACTGAAAAAAGTGCCTGCTCAAAAACAGAAGGAAATGTTCCACATGCTCGAATGTACTTTATGTACCGGTATGTATGTATTAGGTTTTTAATGGAAAATTAACATTGAATTGAACTGGAAGAGAAAAAAAACTCAAATCATTTTGCATTTAACGTTCTTATGACTTGCAGCAGAAGATGTGCAAAGGAGAGGAAAATTACGAAAACTTGGGGGAGGAAGGGGACAAAGATGAAGGCTTTCAATTTGGTTTCCTTCTGCACACAAAAACATCCAAACGATAAACTTCATTACACTCACACAGCGAAAATGCATTCATACAGTGCGAAACAAGCAAATCAGATTTGGGTCTTCATTCTTTCTTGTCAACTAACATCTTGGCTGGGATACTATCTACTTGCTTCTTACAACCAATGCATCACAAAAGCTGAGTTTATACGAGTCATTACTGAGGCTGAGTAATTGGTAGATCTCTAGATTCAATTTAATTTCATATTCTATTATTTATTAATGGGAACACAGCTTGGAGTGGAAATCAGAGCTAGCTCTCAAAAAAGAAAAAGCATCCATCTTCTGGAAACATGAGCAATGAGGGTCCTTCAAAAGTCCGCAGAAACATTCCATCTACAGGCTAACGTGGACATGAGTGGGCGGTAGGGCCGCAAGAGCCTGAATCTGTAATCATTAAAACATCCTGCTCCCATAATGATGCATGCTCCTTAGTGCCATTCTAAAAATATGAATCGTAAAAAATTGAGAGCCAGGGATATTGTTTTATTCATCCGTGGTTCCTCATCATCCTAATGTGGGGAATACGACTACTGCGATGAGAGACCCGATTGCAGATACTAGACATCATCATGAATTCAGTAATCCTGAAATTCAGACTGATATTGAAAATATTCAAGGGAAGAGAAACAGAATGGCACATACTATGACCATGGCAGGACATTAACAATTAAAGTATGAAGATGAATGACATGGCTAATCACATTTACCTATTAAAATTTGATAAGATATTCCACTAAAAGATCAATAAAGAATGAGCCTTGGTTTCAGAATTTACATGTAGTATCTTTATTTATTTAATTAATTATTCTATTTTCATTATTGATAGTAGAAGTTAATTATTCATTTGTTCATTATTATTATTTCTATCTTTATTTTTACATTATATATTTTTATTTTGATTTATTTTATTTATTTATTATTATTTTTTTTTTTGTATAAGATGAAGTTAACACCCTTCTTCAGGCACTCAACAGATGACATGCTGATCTCTCAGGAAAGTGTGGAACAATATCCTTCAACCTCCAACCTTCCCTTTCTATTGAAAAAAGTAATGTTTGAACGTAATTTTTTTGTAATTCTTCCTCAAAGATTTCAATTAAACAACAACAAGGCAGCCTACTATTAACAGAGGTCCTGTGCATGTGGCTCCCCAAACTACGACTAATGCCTCTTAAATTTTGCAATATTACCTATCAGAGGCCTGGGCATGAGGACCCCCTAACATAGCAATCTGAACCCCCAGCGTAAGAAATTAGTGTGGAACCCTGAATGGCAATCTATAAAGTCAATGCCTTTGTTAGTGGCATTTCAAATCAACTCCTGCAGACTCATTGAGGATTTTGAGCATGTTCGTTCCCTACCCGTATCGAGTCTCTGAGTCTACCATCGTTTCTTCATGTTCAAATCTACAGCAGCGTTTGCACATCGCTATCATGTTATAATTCAACTGAAAAATGAAAAACAAAAGCTTTTCAATGTTTCAATAAGCAAACAAATATCTCAGAACTCAGCAGTGAGCACTTACCTCCCTCTTCCCTCACTATAATTTCTTTTGAAGGAAGACTTTCCCACCACCCCCTCCCCAAAAGAAGAAAAAAATCACAAATTAAATCATTGAGAAGATCAAGACCCATGAGTGTGAATCGTGCTCCGATATCTCCAGGGTGAGCGATTGGAGAGTTTACCTCCCTCTACCATGAAACCAAAGTCGATATGACTGGCTGCTAATATCAATGCCTTCATCGACTGACGGCTCAATCCAGCAGCGATGGTGCAAGGCAGGCGCAACGACCCATTCCCAATTGCACAGAAGCAACCTTTGATTCAAGTATTCTGGATAATGTTATCACTCAAAATTTAGGACTCCTAACAAAATGTCCAGTTATAGTTTGAAAGGCTGTGACAGACACACTTGGCATGTTGTCAAATTTTGCGGCATCTTTTCTCCTTTCAATTCAATGTGACAGAGAGATGAAAGCAACAGTTTTAAAAAATATTATTTTCACTATTTAAAAAAAATGCAAGGATAAATGCAAGGATTCATGCTGTGAGCAACTAAAATTTACTTTCTTACAGCTAAAAAGACAAACTCCCCATGACACCTTGGAATGTGGTTCACAGCTCTAGGGTGTTATGTGTCATTCCTGATCAATTACTAATCTTTGTCATCAAGAAATATTTTTCATAATTGTTATCATCAATCTTTGGGACAACCCATCCCTAAAGAGCATTTCCAGTGATGATCTTTTGTTTACACTACTCTACCCAAGAGTTTTGAATTACTAAAGGAATAGATCCAACAGCTTCAATTTTAAGTTAATTAACCAACTGCTCCAATTGATTTAAATCAGCCAGTAGCTTGTCTTGGAAAATAAAGATACACACATGCAATAACACACTCTAGTTTTGAAATTACATGAGACCTCAAAAGGAACTTGAAAACAGGGGGTTTCATCTGACAGAGACCTTGAAACAACCTCTAATCCTGACATTGAAAATGAGCCATTTAAACATTTATCTGCAACAGGAGTCTTTTCACTCCCAATTGCAAACCTTTGCCAAAAAGTTGTCAACTTAACTTTCTTTCTTTTTTCTTTAAAGGAAAAGTACACCCTGATATTAAGTTGGTTTTTATAGAATCAGAAAATTGAGAGGAACAGGCCAGTAAAGTTTGAGCAAAATCCATCAACAATTTTGAAGTTGCAATCCATTTAACACAAATTGGCAACTCTGTGATTTAGCCTGCGAGGTTCCCTCCAATTTGCTCTGTACTAAAAATCATCAAAAATTTCCATTTTGCCAAAACAAAATGTTCAATCATACATGTACCCTAAAAAAATCTAATTTTTACAGATGGCAACTTAAAAAATGTGTAACTTTTCTACTTTGAAGGCTCAAACGTTCACTCATTTAACTTGTATTTCTGCTTTTATCAAAACCAGCTATAACTATAAGGGTGGACTCCCCTTTTTGTACATATTGGGCACCTTTAGCAATTGGCACATTCCCAATGGCTTAGTGAATGCTAACCCTTACTAGGATCATATCTGGCAAATGTCACTATAATTGAGTGGAAGGTGGTTTAGAGCTTGCCCCAAAACCTAGGTAGGTTGAATCTGAGACTGATGATGTGGTTTTGGGGGATAAAAGCCACTTTTTAATCTCTGTAGTTTGGCTAATACTTCATGGGAATAATGTATAATGTTTTTTAAAAAAGGAAGGCATTTGGCTAGATAAATGACTTAACAGATAATACAGATTAAAGGCTTACTGCAGACAATGTAAGGCATAGTACAATTGGGGGATTTACATATACACAATAGACCTGAGGAGATAAAGAAAGTGGACAAAAGAGGAAGAGTTTAAGGGGAAAATGATTGTAAGCCTTCTAAAAAGCCTTTCAACTCAACTCAGTGATATTTCTTTTAGCAGTTAGGTATTAAAGAAAAAATAAAGAACTCTTTAATTCAAATTCTATTTCAATTGTATTTTAAGCAAACCTTCATCCTCCTTATACAGATAATCATTTTCCCAGGCTTCACATTAAAGCTCTTTATCTTGTCCATGGTTCAACAAATTGAATTCACTGTAATAAGATCCAATACTGTAATACAGATCCATGTAACTGTTTTTTTTTTTAATTCAACACTATTAGCTGTGTGATATTGATCATGATGCCAGCGCATCCTGCTTCCGTAGAGAGCAATTTTCACTGACGAGACACAAAATAGGCACTGAAAATGTTGTGATAGCTACCAAATTTACAAAAAAATGTAATGCAACATTGCTGTGCTTCCTGCGGAAGTTTTGATTACAGGATTTAGTTCTGAGTACTTGGTGCTTCTCCCATAGCAGCTTATGATGAGAGCTAAAGAGACGTTATTGCACATCCTTCATGACAGACCTACCACCCTTCTGGCTCTCAGCACTCAGCGTGCTGTGTTAGGCCAAAATCTATCAATTTATAACCCCAACCTTATTTCAAAGGGTAACACAAACGGTTTCGGGCAAACATTTTAAGGGAAATCCAACCTTGATAGCAAAATATTCCAGAGGGAAGCAGACAAGTCAGAGAAGTACATAGACTGGTGAAAGTGTGAATGATATCTAAAGATGAGAAAGTAATGAATTTTTAAAAGTTGTAATCACGATAGGTATGGGCTCTTCAAATCGGCTGAATCGCCATTGTCTCTGTGATGTAGAGGTATACAACCTTCCCATTCATTCCAAGACATAGATAAATAAAACTTCACATTTCAAAAATGTATGATTCCAGAGGGTTTAGGCTCAGAGGATCTATAATATTATGCTATCCATGATATATTTTAAGTAGTGCCCTAAGGGAGAAGGCACTTAGGAGAAAAACAGAAATCAATGCTTTTTTTTGTTCATGACAAATGGCAGAGTTATCCAAGACCATGTCAAAGTCCATTTATGCTAAGTTCACACCGACGCCGCATTGATGGCGCATTAAATCGGCAAGCAAAGCGGCGGCAAAGCGTAACAAAGCTTAATTAAAGTATAAAGACCGTAATAGAGTGTGAGAAAGCTTTGACCAATTCAGGACATTCGGCAAGGGCGCCAACATTTTTTAAACTGTTTAAAATTTTGAGGCGATCTGTCACGCATTGCGTAAAGCGGGGAGAGCTTATTAAAGCTTTAAAGCGTCACAAAGCTTATCAAAACTTTGCTCAAAGCGTAGGAAAGCTTACATTAAGTTTAAAGTTTTGGCGCTCTTGCCGAATGTCCCAAATTGCTTAAAGCTTTCTCACGCTCTATTACGGTCTTTACGCTTTAATTAAGCTTTGTTACGCTTCGCTGCCGCTTTGCTTGCCGATTTGATGCGCCATCAATGCGGCGTCGGTGTGAACTTAGCATAACATATCTCAGGAGATCGTGAGATTTTTTGAAAAAATGACGCCGCATTGATCGCCGATTTAAAGCGCGGCAATCGGCGTCGGTGTGAACTTAGCATTAAACCAAACTACCAATTTGAGATTTGCATTTTCTACATAATGATCTCATATTTTAAACATTCATAACGCTTGTATTCCTGGTCCGATTTATTTCATCTTTCGCCAATCTGTGTACTGTATTTTGGGGCTTTCATACAAATGAATTTATAACAAGCGATGCATTGCCCCATAAATGGATGCAGAGTGTGTCGATCTCTGTATGCATAACCTTGTTCAATCCTCAAAACTACTGGGCTTAGAGATTTAAAAATGTGGAGGCTCATGTGTTCCAAACTTTAGTTAGTATTGAGGTCAGTTGTATTATGTGCATTTTAATAGTATTCCCTGTTTAAAATAAATTTTCTTTTTAATTTTTGGGTGGGTATTGTCCCAAGGAAATTACTTTATTTTGCACGGAATCTAAACAAAGACAGACATCCCTTTGCAATCAGGCAGCCCACAGTGATTTCCATATGGTAGATGACTTCCTATCACCTGACCTGATTACATGAAAGAAAGCAAGGTTTTAAACAGGATCAAAATGTGATGTTGATAGGATTCAACTGAACCATTTCATCAACATTTAAAGGGATCGTTTAACAATGTTAAATCTGAGATAAACGGATCTACGTGTTATCAGTGTCTGTGATATGGTGTAATATTGAAGCCCTAAAAAAAATTGCGCTTCAAAATGTTCAAGTGCCTCAAAAAAGTATAAATCTTGAGTGACGGTTTTACCATATCCGTTTTTCCCAATAGACTATAGTGTTATGAAAACCATTTGGCAAACGCAAAATTTGATTTGATTTCCATTCATAAATATCTTGATAATCAGACAGGCGACCGTCTTGTAAAAGTCATGGGGTTCCTGACTGACCGAAGGGTTTATAATTATCATTGCAGCATGAGCTAAATCCAGAATTTTGTTACCAGATCTCTTTACACAAAGTTCCTACTTTAATGACATTTAACATTAAAATAAATATCTTCCTTCATTGAAGTGATTATAATCCCTATTCGATACACATCATTATGGAATAAAACAGAGCATCTTCTTTTTTATATCATTAAAATGACCCCCAACCCCTGTAATGTGGTATTAGTCGTTGCTTTAGCATTGGAAAAGAAAGTTGTTTACACCTCTTACATGTGGTGAGCATTGAAGACTTCTTTTTTCATAAACCAACCTAATCAATAACCCAACAAAGCTTGATAAACCTTTCACATTTCCTCTATTGTTTGCATCATTCCATCTCAATCTGTTACAAGGTTGTTTCCCAAGAAAGCATGTGGTTTCACACTCTGGTAACCATCCCCACATGATCATCAACGAGCCCTACCCTACAGCCCATACGTGGCCAATCGAAGAAATCAATACCGCTTTCTGCCACTCTGCACAAAGTCGTCCACAATGACATAACAGCTCCCTGTCCGTAAACCCCCTAGTCCTCGCCCACCGACCACACCACTCTATTGATCCAGACTCCCCTGACTCACCGAGATGGAAGGAGTTAAGCCATTACAGCGCTGGCATGTTGCTAATTTCTTGGATCGCAACCACAGCAGATGGGTGGTGGAGTACTAACAAGCTTCAAAATCAATTTTTTAACCAGTCTTTTGTCCCCCTCTCCCCTTTTTATTTCCACGGTTAGGGAACAAACTGCTGCGTCCGCCCTGACGACCTGCTATCATTATATGGTAAATAATAGAGTGGAGATACATTAGCTTTGCCTCAGCTGAATTAATTTCCTCATGTTGAGGTCATATTTTCGGCTCCTCCTCTGATTTTACCGTTGCCACGACGATTTGAATGGAACGGGCAGGTGATTGTTGCCAATTTAGGTCGATAACTCACACCAAGGAGAATCAGGCCTTGACATGTCATTTAATTACGGAGAAAACTCAATTAATTGTCGTCGATCAATACAAACTTTGGTGGTAAATTTGGCTTAATTGTGGAATAAAAAACTTGGTGCTTCTTATTACTAACTGATGAGACAGTAAAATACAAGGGATATACATATATATTGTAATGCAAGGGAGCAAACATCGACAAAGCCTACTCTAAAAGAACATGATGATGACTGTAAACTGATGGACCACGGGAACAAATAATTAATAAAGATATTGATAATAATAATGATAAAAATAGAATCAATAAACAATGATAATAATAATAAAATTTATAATAAACATATCATTCATGATAATGTTAATAATAATATACAATTGTACTTGAAAGATTCCAGTGTATAAACAATAGAGAAATACCAAGAAAGAAGAAGGAACTAATCATGGGAGTTACATAAAACTCATATGATCATGTTGAGAAACGTGACAATGTGAAATTAGCTTCCATAATAACCTGAAAATATTTGGATTGTAATCAAGCTAATAAATAAAAATACATTTCATGATATTATTTCATCAGAAAGCAGAGAGGAAATATAAAATTTCATCCCTTAATTGGCCACTTACTCAGTAACCCGGTAACCTGAGTAAGATTATATCAATTACTCTCTATTCAGCAAATGATGAAATTGAAATTTGAAAAGGGAGGACTGAATTTTACTAGTAAGGTGATAACTAATATAGCAAAATATAGATGCAGAGCCTGTAAGATTTTTTATTGAAAGAATATTGAGGGGGAAAAAAAAATCTATTCTATTATTTCCTAGATTATGGAAGACAATATTACAGTTTTAGTTATTTCTTTCCACATTTTATGTGAAAGTATAACAAGGTCTCCTAATTGCCAATAAAGCTAATGTTTAGGTTGCCAACATATTTGGTTCAACCCGACCAGCATTTTTTGTTCAACCGAACCAACAAGACACTGACATTGATCACAACATGAAAAGGATATAACAAACATCCCCTTGAGAATTGATCGATTACTTCATGATTTGAAATCTCTGACTACAGCCTTGCATCTTATCTCACATGGGAGAGAGGGAAAGAGAGAGGAGGGAGAGAGGAGAGAAGAGGGAGGGAGAGGGGGAGAGAGGGAGAGAGGGAGAGAGGGAGATGGAGAGAGAGGGAGGAGGAGAGAGAGAAAGAGAGAGGAAAAGAGGGAGGAGAAGGGTATCGGAATGCATCTTCTGCCGCCTTCACGCTTCCGCAGCAGCGATTTTCATGGCTCCCATCGGAATCCAACCAACGTCATGTGCGATCATTTGCAACAAGAAAGCTTCTCAAATGCTGCTTTCATATTTCAAAGTAACAAGTAAGCACGTGGCCCGAGTGCAGATGAAATAATGTGCACTAGAAATGGAGCTCAAGGTGTGCTTTTTCGTACGACAGCTGAAACAGAACTTCCTTTTATGGTTACCAATAACACCGATTTTAATCCCCCCACACAATCACACTAATTATCGTCCTCTGCTATTCCAATCAGAAAAGCAGTGTCCCCAAGGCATACATGCACTTCCTTCTGAACGTCGTAATGCAAACCCATCATTATATATTTCGGGATAACCCTTCCCGGTGCAGACTCGCGCCTCATTTAACGTACGGTACCCACCAAAAAACAGGTAAACTTGAAGGGTCTGCATCAGAATGGCTTTTAGAGGATTACGTAAAGAGCAACAACTATGGATATGTTTCATATCGCTATTTGGGTGAGGATATTGTATCCGGTCTCGACCTCCAGAAGTGGTGGGTATGAAAGCAGCATAGGAGTCTGATGTAGGACGAGGCACAGGGGATAAAGTGAAGCAGTAAGCTCACAGAGAAGGGCAGATTGTCGTAAGGATAGCTTCTTGTAAATCATAAGCTATCCTCTTCCAATCCTGGAGCTAAACTCAGGTGCAGAAACCTTCATGGACATGTAACCATAGAAAATATGGGATCTACCCGAGCTTATTTACTGCTGCAGATTTTGCTATACTTTACAGGACTCCAAGCAGTAGCCATGTTGTAAACGGAAACAAGATCAGCTCAAGATGAAGACTAGAGGTTAAGGACAGAACAAAGAGCAGAAGGGGGGCTTTATGAAATGGTATAAACATCAAGAATGTAACATATATTTCAAAGGTGCTTCCGTTTGTCCCATTTGTTGGTGCATTGTTGATGAGTCAATCTCTGTAAATCAGGGTATTGCAATAGATAGTTTGTCTTGTCAAGAAAGGAAATACCAGATTCACAGCACTTTGTCTGTGAGTGTCTTTGTTGGTTCAGCTAGGAATGAAACGATGAGGGGTGTGACTTACCGTGGGAACTAACAACTTCTTGATTTCTTCGCAGGCCTTCTTTAATTTGAGCTCCGCCCTTTCTTTTGTGTCGTCGACTGTGATGAGTACGTGTAGTTCTTCGTCTAAGTGCTCCCAGTTTGGCTTTCCCTTGTTCATGTCCTCCTGCACATCAAAAAGAAACAAAACAAAAGTAATTAGAAGAAGATGCTACTACCATGTACACTGTGGATGTGTTGACTTGAGGTGTGAACATTAGGGGCATTTACACTGTCTTCCAAACACGCCAAAAAATGCCAAACCGGAGCCTGACCGCGATGTTACCAAGGGCAACTACGCTTTACCGGCAGAAATGCCAAGCCCGAAACATTCCAAAACGAAGTGTGATCTTTTGGCGTGTTTTGGCGTGTTTGGCAAGTATAAACGCTTGCAGTTGTACCATCGCAATATTAGGTCACGTGACTTTAGGAACGGTGCTAGATGTCGTCCTTGAACAAAATTATAGAACGATAAATACAGAGAATAACATAAGATAGAAGTAAGAAACAACGAATAACATAAGAAAAGACAGAAAGAGAAGGTGATAGAAGGAAGAAACAAAGAAAAACATCAAGAAAGACAGAGAGAGAAGGTGATATAAGGAAGAAGGAAGAAACAAAGAATAACATAAGGAAAGACAGAAAGAAAAAATGATAGAAAGAGAAAATGATAGAAAGTAAAAAATAAAAATAAAGGGAAAGTCTCCAATGCCGTCGGGGAAATTCAAAAAGCGAGACATGAATGCTACAAGCTGGTCGTACATGCGTCTATATGAGATAGTTAGACACGTACATTGGCAAAGCCGCAGACGTTTTAACAATGCTCAGAAAAACAGGATATGCCTCAAGGGAAGAGAAAATAAAGCACACAGCAATCCACAAACAAGATAAGTTTGCAACGAATATCAGCTTTAGATATCAACCTACTGCAGATTAAGATTAACAGCCAAGTTCTCTCTTCAGTCCATGGTAGACTGTCCTTCAAACTTATTATTTTTAGTTCCTCAATCATGTTACAGTTTCAGGATAATCAATGTGTTACATTATAGTTTTCATTTAAATTATTTATCTTATTTTCTAATTAATGAACCATTATGTCAATGAAACTTACTAATTTTAGTTCCTTAATCATGTTACAGTTTCAGGATGATCAATTTGAAAGACTATATTTTTCATTTGCTTTTATTTATCTATTTTTTTTAATTAATGAACAATTCCTCCTGGGGTATGTTTCCTTTCTAGATTTCTTGTCATTTAATATCTAATGTATCGTACCTTGGGCAATACCATCAACCTACCTTATAGTTATTCTGTTTATATTATTTTCTCTTAAAATACATTTCTGTTCTAGACGTTTAGTGAAACTTTGGTTTCTTTTCTATCCAGAATGCTCTTAGTTACAAATTGTACATGAGCAGAAAGTACAAACATTGCTGGAAAATTGTTAGTTCATTGCACACTGCTTATGAATAAGAGAGATTCAATTAAAAATAATAAATTGGCAGAGTGGAGTTTGTAATTACTTTTTTGGTGTGTTTGATCAACTGGCAATTTCTTGTTGAATTTTGGAATTATACTCTTTCTTTTTGTTTTCCTATTCATGCATCCATAAAATATTAATTTTTATTTGTAACATTATAATACATGAGTGGAAAATATAATACATGAGTAGAAAATATAAACAAGTGTTGCCACTTTGGGGATGAAAAGCTAATTCAGTGACTTTTCATTTGAAAAATGTACTAATAAAACATGAATTGATGCCAATTTGGAGAGGAAAGTTTACTTAATTTGGCCCTTGAATTATTCCTGTCCTAAAGGAGATAAATATATTGGAAACGAATGAATGGATGAATAAAGATCGATATTATGAAGCATCTTTAATAAACATACACAAACAAATGAAATTAAAAAAAATGAAATAAAAGAAGGTAAAAGAAGGAAGAAACAAAGAAAAACATAAGAGAAGGTGATAAAAAGAAGGGGAAAAAAGAATGATAAAAATGATAACTAATATAGCAAAATATAGATGCAGAGCCTGTAAGATTTTTTATTGAAAGAATATTGAGGGGGGAAAAAATCATGTGTAAATGAAGAAAGAAGAAAGGCACAATACTATTTCTAAAAAGACACAGAAATGATAGAAAAAAGGAGAAAGAATTCAGTAAACTATTCTGTAGTATTTTGTTTGGGATGTTTCTTGTCTTTAAAATACCAATATTCAACCTGATTGGTGTTGAAATGACAGAAATCTATATACAAACACATTTGATCAATCTGTTTTCTTTATATCTGATTTTTAAATTGAGCATGGGAAATGGAAGTATAATTTTGATGCAATTTGAATAGCTCTATTTTTACTCCTTTCAAGTTTGACCTTTTGACCTTGGGTGACTGGTGGACCCCCTTGAACCTGCCCCTGGTGGACTAGGCACCTGTCAATGCCGCTTCAAATCAAATCAGGCATTTATCTTTCATAAGTCACAACTGAATTCTTTCCAACTGATGGAAGAGAATTTTAAGAATGGTACACTCAAAGCTATCCCACTTTATATTAAAGCTTTCAGAAAGTTGTAGCTTTACCTTCAGACATTTAAAGAAACCACTTTCTATCCTGTATTGGTACTCTACACATGAACACAGACTTGGGTTGAGTTTTGTTATCATCAGCCTGTTGATAAGACTAGTCTACCTTGCAATGACCTGACCTGAAGAGTGTTAACACACCCTGTGTAAAGTGATGTGAGTTTAAAACGCCTGTCTGGCCCTCCACAGATGCCAAACAAGCTCAATTGTAAAGTCTCATAAATTCATAGCAGCATACATTTTTGTTTTTATTACTATCACTTGAGATCTTTCTCATAAGGAATTGGAAATACAGACCTTTAAGGGGGGGGGGGAGGTTTAGGAAGATGTTGGAAACAATTTAAAATCTTTAGGCTAACACAAATAAAATATTATTCCTTGGATAAGCAACAACACCATTGAATACTTTTCTACATAAAAATCCTTGTTGTCAGACTTGGTAAAAAAC
The DNA here is from genome assembly GCA_003118195.1 of Hemicentrotus pulcherrimus. Lineage (NCBI taxonomy): Eukaryota > Metazoa > Echinodermata > Echinoidea > Camarodonta > Strongylocentrotidae > Hemicentrotus > Hemicentrotus pulcherrimus. The sequence continues at coordinate 49,794 of BEXV01001552.1, forward strand.
TACGTGAATCCATATGAAGTCTGAGCTTATCAAAATCACTTCTATATT
>BEXV01001554.1:6300-17573 GCA_003118195.1 Hemicentrotus pulcherrimus
AAACGACCACAAACTTTTGATTATTAGAGAGGCCAAAACCTTTAAACGCGATTATCTCGGAATGGCCAAAAGCAGTTAAGGCCCTTTTGGCATAAGGCCGACGATATGGTGTGATATGGTGTAATATTGAAGCCCTATAAAAAGTGTGGTTCAAAATGATCACGAAGTGCCTCAAAAAAGCAAAAATCTTTGAGTGACATGTTTTGCCAGACTCATTTTCCCCAATAGACTGTAGTGTTAAAAAAATTGTTTAAAAAAAAACAGCGTTTGAAATTTCGTTCTCCGATCAAAGATAATCAGACTGGCGATCGGCTTGTAAAAGTCATGGGGTTCCTGACTGACCTTAAGGTTTATAATTATCATTGCAGCATTACTTAAATCCAGGATTTTGTTCCAGAATCTGAGACAAAGATACCCTATCCCTTTAACTGATTCATGTACATATTTCTTTCCCTGTCATCATTAGGCTCAATCTGATACAGAGATCAAAGATGCCTACAACGCACTTCGCAACCATCCTACCGCACTAGAATGCATCGCTCAGACATGTCCTGACAATCTAAGAAAAGGTAGGAATACGTTTGAGTTTACATGGTTTACTCAATGTAAAATGTTCACATCTAAACTTAATTTAATTTGTTTTATGTGTGGGGTCCTATTTATAAGAAATTTGCTTTCTTTGTGTCCCTGACCATATATTTGTTTCATGTGTTGTATGTTTTATTTTTTCTTTTGTATGTTTTTCTTTTACTTGTATATGGTTCAATAAACTAAATTATCTAAAGCTTAATAGAGATTTTTTCATTGCTTATCTAAATTTCTGGTAGTAAAACTGAACTTACAGGGAAGCTGCCTTAAAGTACTTCTGAATGGCTTATCAATGTAGATGACTAGGCATCATGGTAGTTCTTTTTTTATCACTTATTTCTGAGATATTTTTTATATGGCATTGACCATTTCTAAACTTATCTTTCTTTATTTTCATCCTTAATTCGGTGAGCTATTTCCATGTATTATGCCAGTATTGAATTGAAATCCTAAGGTTGAATTTCATATTTTTAAATTTAATTTTGATAAAAATAGTCTGTTTTGAACAATGGATTAAATATATTTGGATCTCATGGTTCACGTTTCATTGAAGTGTTTGGAATGAACAATGCTGATTCGAAACCCTCCAAGTTGCATCGTGACATATTACTTGTCGCCTCGTGACATATTACTTGTTGCATCATGTCTTAATTACTTGTTGCTATAAATATTCCCATACGAATGGTTTCAATTGATTTGATGTTTGTTTTTCATACTTAAAGGGTTGTTATGGAGATAATTAAGATCATAAAATGGGTAACCTTTGCAAAGCCATTGAGTTACACAAAGGAATCCTACCATCAATTGGTGCCTATTATTTTCTGAAAAATTGCACTCGCATGTATGCCAAACAAGTTACCTTACAGAGAGACAAAGAAAGGACCCAAAAAGGAATTGGGTTTCTTTGCCTCAGACTCTAAACAAAATCCTGGGTTTAGCTCATGCTGCAAACCTCTAGGTCAGTCACGAATCCCATGACTTTTAGTATTACAAGCCGATTGCCTGTCTGGTATATCAAGATATTTTTAATTAGAGATCAAAATTTCAAAAACCATTTCCTAATGGTTTTTTAACGCTACAGTGTATTGGGGAAAATGAGTGAAAGGGTTTGAGATCATTGACAACAAAATAGTGCATCTGGAGTCAGAAGTTCTGAAGTAGAGTCTGTACTTTATTGTGTTCTCATCGTTAAACAGCCTTGGCCAATACTAGCTATAACGCTAAACAATAGCGACCAAGTGCTACCATAGTACCATATCCACAGCTCATACAATTACAGCATGCAGCCTTTTAAACAAAGTCTGACTGCATTTCCTCCTACAACAGGCCAAATGTGCATGTGCTTGCAGTCCTCATTACACAGCTTAGAATCACTGCCTGCCTGCTATAGCATTCACCAATGCTAGCACTAACACAAAAGAAATGCACTCATGCAAACAGTTCAATGAGAATCCCTATAGGGGGTACTCCAATTGAGCAATAGAGATAACCCCAAGAAGGAGGGAAACAATTCAATGGGAATCCCTTTAGGAGGAAAACAATTGGTCATTGACTGAATAAGCAGGGGAGGGGGGGGGGGGCACCTTTGCACCACCTAATTCCTATTTAATTTACAACATAAATTCCAATTTACAACATGAGTATGGTAAAACCAGTCACTCAAAGATTTTTACTTTTTTGAGGCACTTCATGATAATTTTGAAGCACAATTTTTTTTTTTTTTTTTTTTTTTTTTTGGGGGGGGGGGCTCAATATTACACCATATCACAGACACTGATAACAGGCCATGCATCTCAGAGTTAACATTGTTAAACGATGCCTTTAGTTCCTAGTCTTCTTTCTCTGAATGTAGGATTTAGTGAACTTCTTTCCAAGCAGCTTTGTAAAACACATACACTTGTTGGGTTTTGTATGATTTTGATATAATCTCATGAGCTGTATGAATTTGATTATATCATTTTGACATTTAAATCGTTATTTTCTTTCTTTGACTGTAGGATTCATTTTGCTGCATGTACAGTAATTTCAGGCAGTGGTGTTTGTGCAGACATCAGTTTAACTGTGTTCCCCATGAAAGGATTAATCTGCTTTATAAAATGTCAACATTTCAAATGTTATTTTTCTTTCTTTGACTTTAGGATTCAGTGAGCTGTTTCCCAGCAGTGATGTCGAAGCAGAGGCCAGTTTGACCGTTGTCACCATGCGCCTGAGAACACATTTCAAATGTTATTTTTCTTTCTTTCACTGTAGGATTCAGTGAGCTGTTTCTAAGCAGTGATATCGAAGCAGAGGCCAGTATGTCTATGGTCGCCATGTTCCAGAGAATACATTTCAAATGTTATTTTTCTTTCTTTGACTGTAGGATTCAGTGTGCTGTTTCTAAGCAGTGATGTCGAAGCAGAGGCCAGTTTGACCATGGTCACCATGGTCACCATGTTCCAGAGAATACATTTCAAATGTTATTTTTGTTTCTTTCACTGTAGGATTCAGCGAGCTGTTTCCAAGCAGCGATGTCGGAGCCGAGGTCAGTTTGACAGTGGTGACCATGTGCCAGAGAACTCAGCATGACATGTCAACATGGTCGTCTGAAGTAGAGGAAGAGAGGGATGACCTTCTGGAACATGTGAGTATTTTGAAGTGTCTACTTCATGCTCCCATGTCCAGGCCCTGTCTTATAAAGAGTTACGCTTGATCCAAATCAATCGCAAGTCCTCCAATCAATCGCAAGTTTGCGGTCTCCTATCTCTTATGTACAAAGTTGCCATTGATATCGATAGCGAATAAGTTGCGATAAACATCAACTCTATATTGGACAGGGCCCAGATTTCTCAACATGAGTTTGTTTACCTCCAGCCCAAAAATTTGAGTGACAAGCCAATGCCTTGGAGTTTTATTTTCTCCTCTGTACAGTATTGGCACCATGGGTGTTATGCTGAGTTAGACCTCACCCATCCCTTTATTTAAAGGCATTGTTTAACAATGTTAAATCTGAGATGCATGGACATACATGTTATCAGTGTCTGTGATATGGTGTAGTATTGAAGCCCTAAAAAAATTGCGCTTCAAAATAATCATGAAGTGCCTCAAAAAAGTAAAGATCTTTGAGTCGCCGGTTTTACTGCACTCATTTTCCCCAATAGACTGTAGCGTTTAAAAAACAGTTAAAAATTTCGAATTCCAATCATAAATATTTTGATAATCAGACAGGCGATCGGCTGGTAAAATTAATGGGATTCCTGACTGACCTAAAGGTTTATAAATATGATTGCAGCATGAGCTAAATCCAGGATTTTGTTTCAGAATCTGAGGCAATGTTATCATGTCACTTTTAAATTAAAAGAGGTTTCATAAACTGCAATGATCTACATGTATATGATTGAAAACATTATTAAACGTATTTGCATTAATCTGATCATCAGAAATGGGAACTGATATTACAAAATTATATCACGTAAGTAATCGGTCAAAGCACTTTGCAGTGTATTATTATGCTAGTCATTGGATTCAGTTATATGATTCTGCCCTTTCACATTCAGGTGGCCATTTTACAAGCACACATACATGTATCCTATTTCATGACAACAGAGGGAGCCATTGCCTTCTTGTAATCAGTACCATTGATTATGAGAGATTTGCCAACCCGATTCCAAAGAGTTTGGCACAATATAGTGAATACTTCTTTGTTGGACAAGCACAAAACGAAAGAATATAAACCATGTTGTGACCAAACGGAAAGCAAGTTAGCCAAAATTCTGTGTTTTAAAGATGGTACTGCTTTTGTTACCGGGACTCCTTTTAAATGATCTTTCCTCAGAGCTTTAGAACAATCCAACGACTGTGCTCTATTCAAGCAATTTTTTGTTTTATCATTTCCTTTCATCGATTTGTTTTCTTTCATTGTAGTTTGTGATGAGTGCCAAAGAGATTTGTAGGATACTAAAAGAAGCTGGTTACTGGGCTGACTTTATAGATCCTTCCTCAGGACAAGCCGTAAGTACAACCTATTTCAATCCTTTCATTTGAACTAAAAGGTGACAGCTCGAAATTGCATCTGAAAAGAATTATGATGACAATTATGATTGTGATGACTTCCATGGTGATGATGATAATGATAATGATGGTCATGGTGATGATGGCTATGGTGATGATGGTCAGGATGTGAAGATGTTCTTACTTTGACAACAATTGCTCCAGACTCTACTTCTCCCAAAATATAGTGCTAGGGTCAGTTGTAATGTTTTGTCCAGGGAGGAATTTCTGAGAGCCAGAAAGCCCTTAACCTATGAACTTTGATACAGATACAACACCCATCTGGTTCTTAAAGACACAAAGGAGTGCTGGGCTCTTATGGGGAATAATCCGAATTCAACATCCAATAACAGGTGTTGTCAATCACCAGGATTAGCTTTCAGTTTTATGACCAACAGGCCTTGTGTCATGTTTTGCATTCCCCTATATGTTAAAGACAATATTTCACTTTTCCCTCACCTGAAGACTCTCTGAGAGAATAAGGGGGCATTTCTTGATAGGCCTAAGGGTTTGCTGTGCAGACTTGTCTTGTGCACACATTAATGGTATTTCCACCTAGTCTGGTGTCAGCTAATTATGGCCTTCTGCTCATGTAAACTTATGAACCAATCCCTTTAAAGTGATCAGGTAACTTTGTCTCAGATCCTTAAACAAAATCCTTGATGTTGCTCACTCTGCAATCATAATTATAAACCTTTAGGTCATTCAGGAATCCCATGACTTTTACAAGCCGATAGCCTGTCTGATTATCAAGATATTTATGATTTCATTTGATTCTGTGTTTTCCTATCAGTTTTCATAACACTATTAGGAAAAATGACTATGGTTTAACCAGTCATTCAAAGATTTTTACTTTTTTGACGCACTTCATGATCATTTTGAAGGACAATTTTTTAATAATACGGTAGGGCCATGCATCTCAGATTAAAAAAATTGTTAAACGATGCCATTAATGAATGAATTTTGCTTCTGCTGAATGTCCATATTGCTTGCTATAAACTGTTACTCACAAAATTTGAATGTTATTGTCAGTGCTTGACAAAGCTTGATACTGGTAGGTCACAAATTGATATGAAAGTTGAAAGGGACACAGGTTTCCTTATAAATTATGGTAGGCTCTTTCAAGTTTGTGTCAATAAAAGTAAAAGGCTGTCTTGCCAGTAATATTATTTTTGGCAAATATATTTTGCTCTTCAGGGTCATTCAATCCGTCAATGGACTAAAATATACAAGAGGATAATTTATTCCTGTTTCAAACTGTATGTGTTGCCTGTATTGATTTTTTCTCTACTTTTATCACCCATCACCCATCACCATGACTCAACACTGTAACATTCATCCGGTTTATTTCGCAATCCAATTGACTATTTTGTTGCAAGATCTTGGATTGTCCGAGTCAGGCAACTTTATATTACAAGATGCATCGCTGCTTTAGCAGATCTATTTTTTGGGGAGGAATAATTATAGTTGCCTAAGGCTAGTGCTCAGACATGCTTTGTGCTTTGTTGCATACTGGTACATACTTTTAAACATTCACAGTGAAACAACAGGAAAAATGAAGGAATTGTATTTACATTCTGATAATTTAATCCATTTCTTCAAATTCCAAACATTACAAGTGTGTGTAATTTTTAAAAAAATCTCAAATATAGCTCAGCCAATTAGTAAAAGAGAAATGGTTTCATGCACCTGCAAAATATTATGGTATTTAAACTGATAAGCACATTAAGACCAGAACATTTATGCATTAAAAAGTCTATTTCTGAGTAGTATTCTACATGTTTCAAGATTGATCATAATTTGTTAATTTTGTAGGTCACATTTAAGCAATTGATCATGTGTCTATTAGGAACAAAGAAATGTTTGTACAATTACGACTTTTTTGCAACATGTCACATGTACCACTGCATATCGATGACATGAATTACATTAAAAGCATAGACAAAACATAGTTGTGCCCCATTGTAATAGAAACACTAAAAACATGCACATGAAATTAGCAAACTATTTTTAAATAACATGAATACTTTGGTAGAGAGCAAAAGATTTTGGTAGATTTTTGTTGAATTGGAAATAAAAGAATTGAAAATGAGTCTTGAGTGTAAGGGGAAGAAAGATAAACCATGAAAACAAACAGATAGAGCCCAGGAGGGTTAGTTTCTGTTACATCAGTATCAACTACCGGTACACAGCTATTTGAAGTTGGTATCAACTATCAATATTCCTTCGATTAAATAAATATTGATATTGATATTTACTCTAAATGAAACTGTAAAAAGCCCAAAGAAATTTTGAGAAGATGGCCTTATAAACAGAATAAACTCTTTATGGAAAACAATTTTTTTGCCAGTAATACTGGAATTTTACTCTCAATTGATTAACTGAGGCACATTTGAGCTTGATGATGAAGCATTGTATGTTCATTTGCACCGTCCATAAATGGTTGTACCAACATATCACATACATGTACATGTCTATCTGCACATGTTTTACCCAGTACTTGATACATTCATACAAAATCAGTTCCCAATTCTTACAATACTGCAGTAAATTTGGTTAGGCACACAAAAGTGAATATATCTTTGTTAATCTGTGTATATTACACACAAGTTCTTTTACAATACACATTTTTTAACCAAATAAACAATAACTTCTGTTTAAGATTCGTAAGGTATACGATATCGCCAGAGGCAGTGATTAAACATGTCCAGAATAATGATATAACCATCGTGTGTGACATCGATACGTCCAGTGTTTGGCTGAATAAGCTCCAGAGACAGATTTCCTGCGAACCGATTCTCATCAAGATTAACAATCTGTATCTTCTGGCTCTTCTCATCATGCACCAGAAGATGCCCTCCCGTTGTTATGGCGATGGACCCCGGTTCTGCCATTTTGTCCTTTGAACGCAGCTCTTTGACGTAAGAGCCGATGCTGCTGAGTTCCTGGATGCGGAAGTTGCGGGCTTCACTCACGAAGATGTGATCGTCTGAGCCGATGGAGAGGAAATGGGGGTGGTTAAATTCCCCTGGCTTGGATCCTTCCTGTCCAAGACGGGTGATGAGCTTTCCGACTTTGGTGAAAATGAGAAGGCATTGAAGGGCAAGGTCAATGACGTAGATGTTTCCTTGGGAGTTAAAAGCGATACCGTGAGGATGGGTAAGCTGGTCATGTCCAAACTGATGGATCGGCAAGCCATCGTAGGTGTAGACGACTACTTGCTTGGAGCCAAGGAACACTGCTGCAATGTGAGAAGAGTCTGAACCTATCAAGGCAGGCTCTTGGAAGTCCACAGGAAATTGACCTAGGTACCTGCCATCTGAGGAGAAACGCTGGATGCGAGAATTCTCGACGGTGTCTGCAACAAAGATGTCTCCGTGCGGGGTTACGGTGAGGTCTGTCGGGTTGAGCAGTTCTCCTAGACCACTACCGCTGCAACCTATCTGTTCCCTTGCATGAACTGGTATGACTTGCTGAGCGATAACATCGCCTGTTGTCTTTAGAGTCACATTGATATCGTAATCCCCTGGAGCCACTGGCAGGAAGCGAACATTGTAGGTTGACACTTCTCTGTCATTACACACACAGCCTACTACTGAAGAGTCCACAAGTTTTCCATCTTGATCCCTTACTACAATGTTCATCATTTCAGGAGTGAGACGTGCCCTCTCCATCTCGCTCTCATCACGTTTGTCCCCAAAAGGAACCCTGTACCTGTTTGGGATGTCCAACCCAAACATGCATGGACCACCAACAAAAGAGCTCTTGGCTTGTAACCTGACCGGTTGAACTTTGACCTGGAGAGGGCTGCTTTTGATCGGCTGACCTGAGACAGAGATGTTGAGTTGGTGTGTCCCTGCAACCTTTGGTCTGAAAGTGATGGTGTAGGTCCCATTGTCATTATCCAAGATCTCACAAGGGATAGATCCTCCATCTGGTGTTTGCATGTTAGCTGTGAAGCTGTCTGCTCCCTGTTTGCATTCTTTACCACTTTTGTCAATAGCTTTCACTTTAGCAGTGCACTTTGCACACACGAGTGCAGGCCTTGCTACTGCGATTGTTTTTGAAGGATCAGCGTTTCCCAAGTAGATCAGTCCCAAATTCTGGACAGCATTCTCAAATTGTTTCATCTCCTTCTTGTCCGCTTTACTCAGGTGAAACTTAGTCAGATTTGTGGTAGGATGATATCCATTCTCGTCCTTCCTGTCAACATGCCTGGCAGTCTTCAGCTTTCGTCCACGTTTTATCTTCAGAGTGTCTTTGGCATTCATCTGCACCTCTGATTCGTTGCAGTTGTTGCAGCCATTTTGTTTCTCCTCTTCCTTGTTGTTGTAGGCCTTGCTCTCTTTGTCGTCGCTGCCGCTCGCTTCCTCGATCGACCCCAATGGATTCAGCTTAAGCTGATGTGTGTGGTTCTTTGCTGCCTTTCTCTTCTTTGTCAATAGAGGGGGTTTTATGGCTTTTCTCTCTTCAGAGACCTGCTGTAGAAGGACCTGCTCTCTGATGTCGAGCATTTCTCTACACCTGCTAAAGAACTCCCTGACCTGAAAACACAAGAGAAACAGAGGGGGTAAAGATGAAGAACTGAGGATTAGAATCAGAAGTATATCCTTTTCAGTTTGATATTTACTCAATTATGTTATTAGACTTTGAGGAGTAGAATGAACCCTTAGACACATTTGACCGTTATAGGCATATCACCTAAGCTGTTAACCTGAGCGTCTCTTCTCATTAGCAGAAATGGGAATACATCTTACAAATATAAAGTATGAAACCAAATTGATTGGATTCATTGTGAAAATGTCTCCTGCAGTGTTTCTCACATACATCTAATATGAAGGATGAAACCAAAATGTATGGATACAATGTGAAAATGTCTCCTGCAGTGTTTCTCACAGTGTTTTAAAACAGTTTCTGACAACTTCATTTTTTGTTTTCTGTTTGACACGACCTCTCCTCCCCAACCCCTCAGGTATCCAGCAGGGCAGTAAAATGAAAGTAATATTATTCCCTGCTTGGTAACATAGCAACATGACATTGTCGACATATGAATTATCGACCTTTTGACCTTGTGAGCAAGAAATCACCAATTGATTATTTGTTCTCCATTCTTTAATAGACAGGCAAGAAAGGTTTTTCTTGTCTCTGACATCACAAAGAAAATGAAATGCTAGTTACTCTTTCTGTGCAAATCAGTCTACAAGTGATAGTTAACTGATCCTAATAAATTTGTCATTGGAAGTCTAATTTTTAGATCAGTCATTGTAAAATTTAGCAATGCATATATTCCATGGCAACGAACATGATTGTTTCCAGTTTAGAGAGGATGACATAGCTATTTTTTTTTAAAGCTAAACATGTGCTATAAATGAATGTGAAGTCCAGCGTTCACATGCTTTGGCCCAAAACATTTGCTTTTGTGACACCAGTGTTTACTTGATTTTATGTGATGCATCATTGGAAAAGTTTACAAAAAAATATCAGCTGTGGCGTTGTTACTGTATATAATATATACACTAGAAGAAGGGGAGATTTAATGTTTAATTTTGGATGGGGAAGGTTTGAATAGCTTTAATAGCTTGGCTAACATTTTGTGTTATTGACCCTACTCGCTATGTTTTGGTCATTTTTGGCCACTTTGTCTTGTTTTATCTTTTCCTTTTATGAATTGTTTTGTCATGCCCTGTCTTATCTTATTTCGTTAGTTTTCTGTCCTGTTATTTGGACACTTTGAAATAGTTTATGAAAATAATGTTCATATTATATTTATTCTTGGGAACCTACAAAAAAAGCTATATGCTTTCCAGTAGGTTCCTGTTCCATTTCCTAATTTTGAACTTAGTTTGTCATCTATGATCATCAATCATCTATCGATCAATCAGCAACAAAAAAATGGCCATATGGTCACCTGTTGGTCAGAGGTTATTTTTCCAATCATTACTATCAGCAAGGAGATTTCAAGGGCCTATTCTACATTCATGTATGTAAATGTATGCTCTGATGCTAGAAAAAGTGGTCAAATTATCCCCCATCAAGAACAATATGGTCATTTCTGTCACTTTTTGGCCCAAAAATGACAATATGTATTGATTTTTGTCCAAAATCAGACTGAAGTTTCAGTCAGAATCAATTGATGGGTGGATCTCCGATCCAAATTTGCACTGATATGAGAAGAATCATTCTCTTCGAATGGATTTACAGTAGTTCGGATCACTTTTGGTCATTTTGATCGGTGACTACCGTTTCATTGTGCGCACTGGTTGAAAGATATCGACCCACAGGCAAAAAAATTGGCCTGTGCGCTGCTTGCTGTTGGGGGCGCTATTAATTGTGAATCCACCCTTTTGTCTATTATAAAGGGTACATGTATGTGTATGATTTAACAGTTCTTACAGTGCTAGCGAATCCATCAGCCAGTGCAATGGGACTTGCACCTGTAACTATAATTCAATTAAATCTGACGAACGAGGAAGACTGCCAAACAGGGTGAATAAACCAGGTCATCTCAATAATAGCGTGATTTATAAAAAAAACAGAGAAAACAATTGTCTAAAATTAGCAGGCATTTCCTGCCTTGGATTTAAGTAGACCTATATCGCATTAACCTGGATCATGTAAATGTAGCTGATGAAATCAACTTGTATTAACCTATTTGG
>BEXV01001554.1:27311-44804 GCA_003118195.1 Hemicentrotus pulcherrimus
GGGGTGGGTGGGGGTGGAGAGAGAGAGAAAGAGAAGATGGGGGATGGGAAAATTGGCGGGATCAGTGCTGCAATTTTCAGAGAGGAAGAAAATGAGCTGGATTAGGAGTGGGGAGAGAACAAAAGTGATAGAGAGGGATGGAGATACATAAGGGTGTGTCAGAGATAGAGAGAGAGAGGGGGGTGGGAGTATTGACAGGAAGTGCTGTGATCTCCAGAGCAATTCAAAATAAGCAGGAGAGATAAAGAAGGCATGGATGAAGAGAAAGTGATAGGGATGGATGGATATACATCGATCTAGAGGGAGAGAGAGAGCTAGAGAGAAAGGAGGATGGGATTTTTGGTGGAGAGTGCTGCGGTCTTTGAAGATGAAGAAAAAAAAGTGGAGCGGAGGAGGCAGTAGGCAGGGCAGTAGGGATGAAGAGAAAAGGGTAAAGAGAGAGAGAGAGGGAGGGAGGGTGATGGGATGTTCACAAGAGTGCTCCAATCTCGCTAGAAGTAGAAGGTAGGAATAAAACAGAATGGGATAGGTAGATAAAGTTGTAGATTTAAAAAAGGCTGTCTATTTACAACTCTACATGTAGTTATCACCAGGAAAAAAATGAAATGAAATAAAACCCAATCGAATTACACATCAAAGGTGACAGAAAAGCTACCATTAGCTTTGAAGGGGTTATACAATAAACTATTTATAAGTTACAAATTTGATGATTCTAAGAAAGAACCCATTGTGATTCAGAATGAGACATCACTGCAAAGTGGAAGACAAGGGGGCGTGACACAATTTTGTTTGCTCAAGCTGACTTCTTCATCGCGACCCAGAGGGCTAAATCGTTTCCCGTCCGCGTGAGAGAGCAAACAATCCATGCGTAGCCTCGGGCCGAATTAGCTCCAAAGATGCGGGGGTCGAAGCGGGAGCAAAAATTTGGTGACTGGAGTGGAAATAATCGAGACGACTCGGCCGCCTTGCTCGATGATGATTCAGGTTGATACAGTAGTAGTCATTGCCTATATACCCTTGGGAATCGCATCATAACTTCAATAATGTATAGCTCGTTCTTATTAAAGTTCGCTGTGAATAATGAGGAACATTATTAAAGGTGAATGCAAAAAAAGAAGGATCAATACGAAGTAACATATATATTCAGCCTAATGCACAATTGCACACGTATACAATGAGTAAGAAATATTACACACACTCATGGTGTGTATTCAAGAAGTATTGTGCTATACATGTAGGTGATGATCAAAAGTCACAATTATAGAATAGGATATTACCGGTAATACTCATATGAAATAATGGGTTGCCTATAGATCCAGCCTGGAGTGGAAGGCAAAATCACAATGAATTGCAAAATAGTTTCCTTTTCTTTCTTTCTTGTTATATATGTACTGTAGACAGTAAATGCTCCATACATGTAGATGTTGGTTGTGTGAAATTTCATGAATTTGACACAGTTGATGTCTACTTATAATACCAGCATCATGACTCAAGGGGAATTTCTAGTTCAACAAAAAACAGATCATAAACATGTAGAAGATAGAGAGAGAGGATATTACGCATCAGTCATTTGTGCACCATTCACACGAAAACCAAGGTTTAATTTCAAAAGTATGTATCATGAGAGCGGGAAGGCTGTAATCTCTTTGTAGAAGTATTTAATTAACACCTCTCTTCCTGACCACACATGAGTGCTCATGTACATATAACTACCGGTACTTTGTTCATTCATCATCAATTTAAACTTGAGTTCTGGTAAAAAAAAAAGAAAATAATTCTCACAGAATCAAACAAAACTTACACTGAATGTTCAAGATTACAAATAAATGTCATGGGCCAAACAATTTTGGAGGAAAATGTATACTGTCTGAGTAATGAGTATAAAAAGATAAGGAAATCAAGGTAAGCTAGCCCCCCCGGACACCATTTGTGTAGTCCCATATACATCTTTCTGTGTATAGTGCTTGTTACTTTACCAAGACTGGGCCAAATTTATTATGATTTTGATGACTCCAGAACCTTGCAGTGCACTCATGATCAACTTTTCTGATCCATTCCACACCTTTTCTTTCACAATATGATTGCAATACCCGAACTCGCCTTTATCTTTGTGTTACAATTCAATATAAACACAGAGCTAGAATCCTACTTCAAGCTACATCATTACAAAAATTGTCAGTGCAAACAAGCCCTATTTATTGAGAAAAATATGACGTCGTCAGGAGGTGATCCCTAATGACTATTGATGGGTAGCAAACAGGCGTTCTTCGGAGACGGATTGATTTGAATATATTAATATGCCTCTTAGCATGAGCTATAGATATCACTGCCCCAGTTTCAACGTTTCAATGAAGAAAAAGAGTATTTGTAAATGTCTTTGGTGCGTATCTTTGTAATGATGCTGGTGAGGAGATAGTTGCTGTGAATCTCTTAAAGTAATGGATGATGCGCCATAGAAACGCATGTGTGGATGCTTGTTGTTTATCCAAGATGCTTGTAAGATAAAGTACATGTATGATTGCTTGTATGATTTTAACAGAATAGAATGTCATTGGTTCATCTCCTCGTATAAGTTTGCCAAAAATTTGTCCTTGTTTTCACGAAGTGACGGTAGTGAGGAAAATTGTTACGCAAAGTGAATGCAATTTTTTTTCACTACCTTCACTTCGTGAAAACAGCGACAAATTTTTCTCTGATTTCTTTTCTTGAATGAGAATGATGGTAGTTTTGTGTGCAGAGAATTTATAGAGTTAAAATATTGGGGAAAATGAAGAAATACAGTGTCTTTGTTTGACTGATAGGCATTTGACGTGTGTTTGGAGCCAGATGGGTGCTAACTTGTATACTTTAAGCCTAAGACAGAAGGCCCTTCTTGCTCCAGAGATGATTAAGAACCCACTGCACTATTCGTATAAGAGTAGGGGGAAACCACGGTGTAGTGGTCCACCTGCACACCCCCAGTATAGTACGATAATACTCTGTAAAGAGGTCTGTATTCAAAAGGAAGAAGAGAAGGGAATATTAGTCATGCACAGCATTTATGATAGTTCCTATCCATCAACTTTTACTGTTTTAGGCACATGAGGATAATGAAATAAAAATTGAGGTTGAAATGCAGACAATATGCAATTACAAAGTTGTTGTGAATCTCTTGGAGTAAGGGATTATATGGATGATACGAGGAAGACGTATAACTTAGAATCTCACCGATGTTTCCTGGATTATTGGAAATCTTGTTTTATTTTTACTCAAAATATTCTGGGCATTGATAAGGAGAGCATGGATAACCCGTCAGTGTTATTTTGAACCAAAGAAACCATACAGGACTGTATATGACGGATTCATTGTTAATAATTAGGCCGACGAATTAATCTTCTCAGTTGAAATTAATACCCCCTATCTTGTATAAAAAGGTTCTTAATAGGTGTCTTGACCTTGTTGTGGCTTCAACATTACATACATTTACGTGCGACTATTAAAGCTTGGAGACAAGCAGATTAATCAGGCAGTGTTTCTTGTCAACATCTTAGACTGTTTTTAGTCTGGTTTTATCAGAATTTAGGAAGAGGTAGGGGTGCATTTAAGCGATTTTTTTTTTTTAAAGCTAGAATCACAAACATAAAAATTACAAAACAAAACGCTGTTACAAAGCATGGTTACTGCTCCAGATCATTCAAGCGATTTCCATCAATGCTGATTCTCACTCATTTCAAGCCCAGCCACTGGTCATCACACTGCGCAGTTTGACCCAGGAAGTATAGGTCAACTTAGCGGCGTGTTTTCTAAATTTTACAGTCGACAGTTGGCCAAACCGGAAGCAGGACACGATAATGACGTCATAGAATCATGATTGGGATCTCTGGTGTTCAAGCGATTTGTACTGTAGTGACCATGATTCTGCAAAATCATGTTACAAAACACTTTTTGGGGGCGTTTCATGTTTGTATTTTGAAACATGTATATTTAAAACTTTAAAACGTGTTTCTAGGGTGAGAAGTGTCGCTTGAATGCACCCCAAGGTCCCAGAAATAGAGTCTCTTGAGAGCTGATTCTCTGTCTCTAGAAAGGTGTCCCCAATTGCGTGAACTTGATGCAATCTCAAACCAATCAGACCTGAAAGCACCCTGTGGCAGGCAGAGAAAGAAAGAAGGCGATAGGGAGAGACGATACAGAGATAGAGTAACAGATCAATTCAATTGAAAGTGAGAGAAACAGATATAGAGATAGAGTAACAGATACATGTAAATTCAATTGAGAGACAGAGAGACAGAGAGAGAGAAAGAAGCATACCAGTATTTACAATGTAGACAGACAGAGAAAAAGTTACCGGCAATGTTATGGAAAGATAGATTAAGAGAGACATTTAAAGGGAAAGTCCACCCTGAACTTACATTTGTAAGTTGTTGTTAATAAAAGCAGAACAGTGAGAGAAACATACATGTATCAGTGAAGGTTTGACGAAAATCTGACAAAGGATACAGAAGTTATGAATTTTTAAAGTTTTAATTTTGTGACGTCACATGAGAGCTGCTCTCCTATTGCCATTTTCTCAGAAAAATAATAATTATTTTACCTGTGCATTCGATATATCGTCAGCCTTATGCCAAAAGGGCCTTAACTGATTTTGGCCATTCCGAGATAATCGTGTTTAAAGGTTTTGGCCTCTTTAATAATCAAAAGTTTGTGGTCGTTTTTTGTTTGTTTTTGAAGCCAATTTCGATAAATATGTTAGGTTATTAAGTTTTACATGAAATGTGTTAAATGTGTTATAAAATATTCAGAATTGTACATGCTATGTGCAAGAAACATGTTAGGGCCCTTTTGGCTTAAGGCTTGAATGCAGCGTATTTATGCCAGAAGGGCCGTAACCTACTCGGCATTGTGCCAAAAAGGGGCGTAACCTACGCGTCGCTTTGCCAAAAGGGCGCGCATAGTACGCGCGCATAGTTAGCGCCCTTCTGGCATAAGGAAATTTTCTTGTTTCGCAACACCTTTGGTTTGCCAGAAAGGCCCTCCTAACGCGAATGGATCATCCGTGTAGGTTAAGGCCCTTTTGGCGTAAGGAAAATGATGAGATACGCATTAAGGCCCTTTTGAAATTCATAATTATCTTCATAAATAAATCGAATTTCAACAAGTGAAGCACATCATTTTAAAGAGAATGATGAAATCTACAAGGTGATGTCAATAACTCAATAACCCCCAAAATCGGGTTAAGGCCGGCCCTTTTGGCATAAGGCCGACGATATTATCAGACACATGCTTTTATACACACCTCTATGAAATAGATCAATTCCTTCATCAAGAACCATAAAAAGGGGGCAATTTATGGAAATTTCAGTACACAACATATGGAAGAGCAGCTCGCAAGTGACGTCACAAAATTAAAACTTTAAAAATTCATAACTTTTGTATCCTTTGTCGGATTTTCGTCAAACCTTCACTGATATGTTTCTCTCACTGTTCTGCTTTTATTAAAAACAACTTAAGTTCAGGGTGGACTTTCCCTTTAAGAGAGAGAAACAAAATTATAAGAAGGACAGTCGGAATAACAGGTCGATAAGATGGAGACACAGAAATACTGGAAGGTGACATTTCAGATATAACTATGATTTACAAGAGCATAAACAAAAGGAGAGAGAGAGAGAAAGAGAGAGAGAGGAAGAGAAATATAGTCTGCATGCTGGACTGTTTCTGTGTGCCCTCCCCAATCAGCAGAGAAAATAGGACACCCTCAACGCTGAACCGGAGACAGTCCTTGCCTCTCATTCTCTACTCCGAAACAGACAATTGTTTATGGGGATTGTGAGATGAGTGGAGATACCGCGCTCTGTGTGGGAAGCGTGTATTAAAGGGGAAGGACATAGATGTCTGAAGAATGAAAAATATGTAAAAATGGACAGGATCTGGATTACATAACTCTTCCAAGAATTAAACTACACTTTCATAATTAAGGATAATTAATTAATTAACATGTAGTTTGTCTTTTACCTAGACAGGATGTTCTGCATACCTCTTAACATAGCTGATCCTGGTCTATCACTGAACATATTGGATTACCAGGAAACCACTAGTCTCTCTTCCCGGTCAATCATGTGTAGTTATATTATTAATAATAGTAATATTCTGCTTTTATATAGCGCTTAATACAATGTCTCTAAGCCCTTTATATACATGTATATACTATTACCATGGTAATTGGATTCAATACTTGCCCGCACACACTCTCCACTCCATGGGGAGCATTCCAGCCAGGCGTAATTACTTGACGCTCAAAAACTGTTTGACCAATTATGACGGTCGCAACCTACCGGGTACCCATTTAACACCTCGGTAGAGAGTAGCAAGTGCAGGTTCATGACTTGCCAAAGGATGTTAGTGCCGTGTCGGGATTCGAACCCCCGACCTTTGCATTTCCAGTCAAGAGCCTTAAACCACTAAGCCACTACACTTTCACAGTACCACACTCCAACTTCTGGTATTCATCTCTAGAAATAAGCAACAAAGTTCTCCACATATTTTAGGTATTTGAGATTGAGCGGTTGGGCCTACATGTTTAATACAGTTTACTTTGATTCTCTGTCTTTCTGTATTTATTCATAAAATATTCACTTCATGGGTTTATAATAAAGCATGCACCGTTATCCTTTAGAAGCTACATGCACGTAGGTCTAAAACTGAAGGGGTAAAAAAAGGTGAAATCCCTTATTGGAGGCGAAGGATGCGCACAACTGCTAATGAATGGCGACAAGCTGATCTTATGATGCATGAGTAGTACATGTACGTGCCATATCAAGTCGCAGCTTTATACGTACTCAGAAAGATGTTAGTTGAAAAGCCCATGTTATTTACAGGTTGTTTATCCAACCCAAGCTGGAACTTGGTTTGTCATTATACAAGGATCATTCACACTACGATCCAAATATCGTGATGTTAATAGCAGCTTAATTTGATGATTGAAATGATTAAAGAATTAATGGTGTAGTTACTTTTACAACATCCACTGTAACCATATCAGTATTGAAGCTATTAAGAGGTTGTGATGTTTTCATTACAAGCTCATTCACACAACAGTTTTGAGCTTTGCAATTTTACTATAAAACATCACGATGTTAACAGTGTTCATGTTGCCTGAGCAGCATCTACATGTAATGAAAACCGTCATACAAATGTTAAGTCCAAATTAATTGACATTCCATTGAATTGTTGAGCAATGAACAGCATCTCAGTGGGATGTTGGTGAACTTTTTGCTATGATGGTTTCAAGACATGCTGCGTAGAGAACTTGCATCATACATTGGGATTGTAGAAACAACGCAATGTTTGAAGCATAGTGTAAATGAACTCCACAGATTCAGGACATGCTTCAGAGCGAACTTACACCATAACGTTGTCATTTTAGAAACTGCGCAATGTTTGGAGCATAGTGTAAAATACCCACAAATATTAAACCAACCAACCAATAGTGTGAATGAACCCCACTGTTAAAGGTACTATGTCCCTTTTGCAGCCAACCTCAAATGCTGTAGAACTTTGCAGAAATTATGAATATGTCATGTTTGTCCTATCTGTGAAACAATAGCAATGTCCTCATTTTCAAATTATGCAAGGAAACCAGTTTACTTGCTAGACTTTAATGTCAGACACTATTGAGTGACTGACTGGCTTTTTTTTTCTTCTTTGGTAATAATGTACATGAAAAAAGTTGTAAAGGGTACATGAGCATTTGTCTACATGTACATCAATAACCCACTTCTTGTGATGGCCAAGATTAAACTGATTGAATCTTTGCGCAGCATAAAACGTATGACCATTTGGTACAATTGTCTGAAAATCAAGACTATTACTTTTGGGCTCTATAGCCCTTAAGTAGATTTGACAACTAATAATAGTTATTTACCCACTTGAAGACATTTTCGAGCCCCACCTTTTTAGGGAATTTTTAAATTAGAATTATCTTTCAAATGCAGTTGGAATTTAACTTTTTCATTTTATTGGCTTGCAAATGAGACATAGTACCTTTAATGTACTGAATATTCTGAATGGGAAGGATAGCAGGTTGCAAAGAAAAATGAAGTATTAAAAATAAGAAGTACTTGTTCATTGACATTTTCTAGTTTGTCATTAGAGGCATCAGTGAGTTATTGCAATGTGTATGCAGTCGGACACTACAATGATATATTTCTGAATACAAACAATATTATGATTGACTGGTCACCATACAATTCAACAAACCATAAACCATTTGTATACACTGCCTCATGTGCTATCGTAAACGGTTCTGAATTAATTTTTTAGGGTAAAATTATTTATTAGAGTTTATTACCACTAAATAGAATCATATGATGCAATGTATAAACAATAAAAGCTCCCCTTGGTAAAAAATATTGTATATTGTTAAAATGGTACAAGATGAGTAAGGTCTTTTGATTAAAGCTGTAGGCTACGATGACACACACTCAAAAATATGATTTGATACATTTAAAAAAATGATAATCACCATTTCCATTATTGGATTAGGAGGGGCAGGAAGGGTGGGTGAGAAGAAGCCCTGAAATGGTAATTATCCAGATGAATTCATGATTGATGTCTACATGCTTGTGATTGCTGTCAATCAATTGTAATTCCTTTTCCTCATTATCTTTGCATGAGGTCCTCATGTTAAGTCAATTCCAGGACAATACCCCTTGAGTGCAGGCCACTCACAATAGTATATGTGCTTAGGATTTCTATAAAAATTGATATTATCTACATGTAGCGATTATGCAACTCTGCAATGTAAAATAAATAAATAGTGAATGATGGGAGGGTGTGGGTATTTTCTTTTAATTTGTGATGTGCTATCCCCCTGTCCACACACAACATTTTTTGTGATTAGCTATACCGTTTCGCGATAGCGATACCGTTTCTCAATAGTTTTACGATGTAATATGTAGGTGTGGACGCTGACTAACGATACGTCGTATAACGAAACTAGTCTAACAAAACGCATGTTTGGGCATCGTTTCGAACTGAAACTCGATAAAGAATCACGAAAATGTTGTGTGTGGACGGAACTAGTCTAACTAGTGTAACTAACTGGGCGGGGCTTAACGTGACCTCGCGCGAAAGGAGACCTGACCTGTCATCTCCGCTTCTATTTCATGCCCGCAGGACATTTCGCTGTAGAGTTTCAGGATTACTTTCTTCTGTTGGTGGACATCTGGAATTCATACGATGATTCTTTATACGATGATTCTTTATAGAGTTTCGCGATAAATTGTTTTGTGTGTGGACACGCTGCATGTCTGTGTCAGTGAGTTGCAGAAACTAAAACCTAAACTAAAACAACAAAACCATTTCCCTCATTTACAGTGGGGAAGGGCAGAGTATAGGCAGAAGAAAAGAAAGAAGAAAAAAAATGCCCTGAAATGGCAATTATCCTTACAGATGAATTATTAGAGTCTGCATGCTTTCAATTGCTGTCAATCAATTGTAAATCCATTAGCTCATTACGAGGCACATCATGTAAAGGTATCGGAGGACGATACCCTTTGAGTTGCCTCTAAGGATAATTATGTTCGCTTTGACTTTCCATATAGGTACATACATAAACAATAGCTAAACAAATTGTCTTGTGGTCGGTTTAAAAAAGGGCAATCCTTAGGATATACTTGTACACTGTAGGGCTTTAAATACTGCTCTACAACGATTCCTATTCCAGTTGTGTTATGATGATTATGATATGCCATATATACATGTATGTATAGGGATAATATAGATATTTACAATTGGATTAATACCATCAAAAATCTTGTCAATTAATGGAAAATCCTTTGAGGTGATTTCATTTTAAAGGGCCTATTTTATGAATTTAAAGCAAGTTTTATTGTTTGCATGATTTGACCNATTTATAGAGTTTCGCGATAAATTGTTTTGTGTGTGGACACGCTGCATGTCTGTGTCAGTGAGTTGCAGAAACTAAAACCTAAACTAAAACAACAAAACCATTTCCCTCATTTACAGTGGGGAAGGGCAGAGTATAGGCAGAAGAAAAGAAAGAAGAAAAAAAATGCCCTGAAATGGCAATTATCCTTACAGATGAATTATTAGAGTCTGCATGCTTTCAATTGCTGTCAATCAATTGTAAATCCATTAGCTCATTACGAGGCACATCATGTAAAGGTATCGGAGGACGATACCCTTTGAGTTGCCTCTAAGGATAATTATGTTCGCTTTGACTTTCCATATAGGTACATACATAAACAATAGCTAAACAAATTGTCTTGTGGTCGGTTTAAAAAAGGGCAATCCTTAGGATATACTTGTACACTGTAGGGCTTTAAATACTGCTCTACAACGATTCCTATTCCAGTTGTGTTATGATGATTATGATATGCCATATATACATGTATGTATAGGGATAATATAGATATTTACAATTGGATTAATACCATCAAAAATCTTGTCAATTAATGGAAAATCCTTTGAGGTGATTTCATTTTAAAGGGCCTATTTTATGAATTTAAAGCAAGTTTTATTGTTTGCATGATTTGACCTTTGCTGTTTTTTTTTTCCTTTTATATTACCATAATGTAATTCCTCCAAAGAATATATGAACGATTATCTTTAAAAACACTGACATGCATTAGAAAAAGCATTCTATTTATTTAAAAAAATGGTTGAGTCACAAACACTCTATTACTTGCTTGAGTTAATCTGTATTATGCATCTTTATTTTATAGCTTTGGTAATTAGTAGCGATTGTTAATAATTATTGGGGTTGAGTCAACTTCCAGACCCGTCGTACTTGAAATATTTGTTGTCATTATTGTTATGGATTATAATTGATGTGATATGGTTGCGGAATGAGAAAATAAAACGGGAAAGGGTGATGTTTCCTCGCATATACATGTACCATATTGTCATGCTGCTAGAGCATTCATACATGTAGCTGTGCTGTCCGAACATTTTTGAGTTATCTCTTTATTTCTTGAGTTTGTTAATCTCTTTATTTCTTTAGTTTGTTATATAATCTCTTTATCTCTTTAGTTTGTTTTAGGGGTCATTCTTTGAAGTCACTTTTAGCACTGTAAGTGTAAACATTCCTTGTCACACATTACATCCTTTATTTGTTTTTTGTTTGTTTTTGTTGTTGTTTTTCTTAATTAATTTTACGGCTAGGTCAGTAACATTTTTATATACCGGTAAGCCTAGCCCTACACAAAATGTAGATAGATCTATGCCCGAACCAAATGAAATATGACCATGACTAGCTGATGTGAACAATATACATGTACTCAGATGTCATTTGCTGGATGAATGCTTCTGAAAGAGCGAATAAATAAATATTCAATTGCATTATACTAGTTCACCTTGGAGTAATCAATCTTTTTTGAGTGGGTGGGTTTTGTCATAAGGTGTAGTACTATAGTAGGCTCACATACATCCTATATTTTACTCTCATACTCACTCCAAACATGTGAACTGAACCACAGTCAATTGATGGATACTAAATTAGATGATGATGTGTGCACATTTGAATGTTTATATTAATTCCTTAATTAGCTATGACTATGAGTAAATTACAGAATGACTTCTTTGCAGATCACATAACTACTACATTGTAGGTATATACATGTATGACAATATATGCCATCATTGCAAGTAAAACAGGCACATACATAATCATATTTTCCATTCTCTCTCGGATTTATCATACAATCTTACCTAATGTCAAACAGCGAGGCATTGCTCATGGTATATACATGCACATCTGCCCAGCTCAGTCCTAATCAATGATGGGAGCATTTCTTTCAGAAGATGATCTGCAGCCGTATACTTTGTAAGGTCTATACATGTATGTCAACATGAGTAAATGCAGTCTAACTTTTCTTTTTCCACTCCAACAGTTTAGGTACAGTGTCCTTGTAGTGACATTATACACTGCTTATTCCATTTGAAGAAACATTTGTCTGATTTAGGAACCAATACTTGGCCGGTGCTCATACCGTGTACATACAAAAGGTCGATGACCTCTGGTCTTAGGTCAAAAGTGGCGGTCAGTTTGCAATCGGTAATAATTCCACAATATATGTCCTTTGCTATGAAAGCATTGGGGCGATCTCATCTAAAAAAAAAACACCAGCAGGCTACACCAGAGGAAGTTGATTCGGCGAGAGGAATTACATATCAGTTCTAAACACTATCTTTGATGCTGAATGTTAGGCCTAATTAGTATGCTAGTAAACAGTTGCACCAAGAGGAATGTGGATTGCTATAACAGCACTGTCGCTACAGTACATCTTCCGAGTCTCCTCTTCGGATCGAGAGTGTGCTCAACACAGCTGTCACCAGTTGAGGGAGATCAGCTAGCTTCCATCAACATCTTTCCGCTCTCCATATAGCTTGTAGAATCCAAACTATTCTGCTACGCCTACGATATCCAACTGAGCTAGGTCTCATCAGCATCCTCATCATCCACATGGCTGATGTGCTGACGACGACGATCCTCTTTCTACACGATGAAAGGAGATGCTGGCTGGCTGGCAAGACTTGAACCGCATCACCCCGTTACCACGGTGCCACATCCATATAATCCAATCAGGAGGGTAATGCTTTCACCCTGCATGAGCCCCAATGTGTCCCTCAAGTTTCCTGGCGCTACATCAACAACAAAAAACAAAAAAAAATCCTCTTTCATACTCAATTTGACAATTTGCCCTCTATGTTGCCGCCGTCACCCATGGTATTCCAATTCCATATGTCTGGATGGTGAGGGTGGGAGAAAACATGTTGATCGTGTAGCGTGCAGTGTTCCCATGCCTCCCCTCTCTCTCATCTCTCTCTTAAAGACATACACACACAGTTTATCTTTCCACAGAGTTGTATGCTGAAGCAATGACTTGTAACGCTCACTCCCTGTGAATGCGCCCTTCGTCTGAATCCGAATCGGTTTGCTTGCTAGGCTGAAAGCAACGTGGAATTTGTTCCCAAGCCTTACCAATCCTTAGTCTCTTGCTTCAGCCTTCATGAAGACTTCAAAAAATGCTCTATCTTCTATATATGGAGCTAGCTACCATGCTAAATATTCACAATAAAGAACATAACAACACTTTGACAATTGCGCTGTATTACATATATACCTGTTAAACATTTCTTTTATTGATTAATTTATGACTCCAAAGTCTGAACGCAGCATGAAATCAAGACGTTATGTTTACATTGCATTGTGATTGGGGTCAAGGTACAATAATTATTCAAAAAGAAATTTTTCTATTCAGTTTTCCAATTCACTGTACATGTACACAGAATTAGTCTGACATACATGTAGCAGACTGTTCAATAACAACAGATACCTTCCAGTAAATTATCCATACTATCTCTCTCTCTCTCACTCTTCCATCGCTCTCTCCTTTCTCTCTCCCTCTCTCTCTCTCTCTCTTTCCCTTTTTCTCTCATTTGCTCATTGTCTCTCTCTCTCTCTCTGTGCCTATATTTCTCTCTCTATATATATATATCTCTCTCTTCTCCTCCTATCAATGTTGCATATTACATCCCTAGAATGATTCATTTTATAGTGTACAGACTTGACCTGTGTTATCCTTTAAATTGTTACGATTGATGTTTATTTTTGTAAGTTCGAATGCGATTTTACTGCTATTTTTATTTTGAATCAATATGCAATTTAACTTTTGGGCTGCTATTTATCATTGTGAATAAAACATCTTTAATCCAATTTGAAATACCTGATATCAATCTGGTCAGAAGAAAAGGTTGAATGAAAGACTAGCTACCGGTAGATTATCCTCAATGCTGTTAGAAAAAAAGATGTGGGAAACCTATTCTGTTGTGAATATGGAAAGGGTGCGGATTTTCCCTTTCTTTTTGTTGTGAATGAGAACCTGGATAAATCAATAGGTGTATGTAGAGTTCATTATTGTTTGTCTATTGTAAGAATTAGTCCTTGTCAACGATATAGTGTTTATTCATTTCCTCTTCCTTTCTGAGTTTTTTAATTTCAATCTTGATCTTGCTGTTTTATGAAAATTGATGAGAGTAGCCATTCACTGGTAGATCAAATTGCACTTCGAACTAAAAACTAGCAACTTTCCCTTTTGTCTATGCACTTTTGTCTATTCACTTTTGTGTACATATATATAACCAGTTCGGTATGTTTAGGAATTGTTACCATTATGTAGTATTGCAATATAAAACAAAACCTACAATTACATATATATATACAATGTATGTAGTATACATATATATATGTTTTATTTATAATGTGCCAAAGCATGATATACCACACATTTTTAATCTAAAACACTTAAATTGTAGAGGTAATAAAGGTATTTTCCAAATGGCTTTTAACAAAATAGAAATCAAGCATGTTGACATCACCCTTGCCCCTATAAACTTGCATAAATAATTTGTTTTTTCAATATTGTTTCATTTCAAAGCTCATGCCATTTTGTGAAATTGCATGTGAGTTAATATTTTGTGTAAACACTTCTTATTTACCTATGCTCAGTGATTGTAAGTCATGACATGCTATATAGCTCTACATACGATTCATTGACTTATACAAATATGCTTACCTTATTTTCTTCCTGTGTCAGGCACCCATCACCCTATCTCTCTCTATCTCTCTCTCTCTCTCTCCTTATTCTTCTTCTGTCTTTTTCTCTCTAACCTCATCTGGGGAGTGTTTCACAAAGACTAAGATTGACTTTAGTTGGACTTAAACTATGGCTGGATGCTCTCACCATATTGGTCTCTCAATTATGATTTTTAGATATTATTTTTACATAAAAAAAAAAAATTAAAAAAAAAGTAAATTCTGTCAATTTGTGACCATGATTTTTACATCCTTGGAGAAACCAATGCCAGTAAATGATGAGAGAAAATAGTGGCCTGATATGGCCTGCCATAAAGGAAGTCCAACTTTTAAGTCAATCTTAGTCTTTGTGAAACACCCCCCTGGTCTTATTCTCTGCCTCTCTTGTCTGATTTGACTTGCTTCTTCTTCTTCAAAATAATCTGCCTCCTTCACTGCTGAAGATTCTTGCAGATGTGTGCGAGTGCATGTGTGTGGCGACACATATGTTTCTGTTACTTTTGAATTTTGTATTTCTCCCATCTCCTTATCCTTTTCTTTCTCTCTCAAAATATGCATCGAAAATTCAACTCTTTTGTTGTACATTATAAATTCATTTTTTTAAAAATAAATCTTGATAATTACATCATTTGAAGATGTCACTGCAAACCTACAAACAGTTCACTCGAATTAAACAGTAGATATTACACGTATATTAAAATTGAGTCAATTTACAAGAAAGCAAATTTATTGAATATAAAAGTCTAATAAAAGAAATTAAATAAATGAGTAATTCCTTACCTGAATAATAGCAATAGTCAAAATCTCCTTTGTCAGGCAATCTTCACAAAGCTTGATTCAATTTTCCAAGAAAATTATGCAGATGGGAAATCCGAACTATAAAAACTCTCTAAAAACGCTACTGTTTTACACCAGGAAGATCTCAGCCCTTGCTCAAACATATGAATCACTTTTCAAAGATTTCTAAGAAGTGTAATAAAATGTTTGCCTTGTTTTTCAAAATTGTTCCACTCACACCAGATGAGGAAGTACTGTGACAATACCTCGATCTTCCACACCTTTAAATTTTCAATATGAGAGCCGGATTTGCATGAATCACTTCTTTGATATAATGTTCATATTTGTTTAATGCCAGGACAAAGTTTGATATTTAGCCCCTTGTTTATACCAGCATACATGTATCTTGGCCGGTTATACGTACCAGCTCAGAGGTGTTTTGTTACACAATTCTTTCCTCTGATTGATGTGAACTTGTTCATGAGAAGGGGATCGAAAGATGAACGTGTAATATTTTGTGTTTAGTTTGCTAGATTTACACCTTATTGTGTCAGTGTGTGAGTATTGATTTGCTGTAGAATCTGGTGCGTGATATCGATCTCGATTTATAATTCAGTGTGTGCTGTAGGCATGATTCTACTGTTCTACACTAACAGTATTTAGACTCCCTGGGCACATGGGTGCCGCAAATCTAAGTCATGCAGAAATAAATGAATACATACACTGTAAATAAATAAATGTTATTACCAAAGAAAAATGAAAGCCAGTCAGTCCCTCAGTAGTGTCTGACAGTGAAGTCTAGAAAGTAAACGGGTTTCCTTGCATATTAAATTTGCCACTGCTAACATTTAAATTTCACCGATATACTGTATACAGTGTATGTACATATTCCTAATTCCTGCAAAGTTCTACAGATCTTAGTACCTTTTATAGTCCTTTATGCATTTTACAGAAATGTTGTTATTTATCACACCTGCTTATGATGGAGATATAGTCACACAACAGTTAAGGCCCTTTTTCTAAAGACTAGTTGTAAGTATCAAACAATGCATGAGTAATGAGCAATTTATTAACTCAATTACAGTTTCATTAAAGTATATGAACCATAACTTATCTAGGCCGTGTAATAAAGGGGATTCAGGTTAAATATATAATTTCACAAATTGGGGATCAATTTTGTTTTACTATTGAGCTCTGCCAACTTTCTGTTGTGTTGCCTTTTTTTTGTTTTTCTGTGGACTGCATTTCAAATTGGGTGAAGATAGACCTGCTTTTCAAATCATTTCATAACCCTATTTAAAAAAAGATATATATAGGCCTAAATACAAAAACTCTATTAATATGCATCATACCATGTAATGTGATGCATCATGCAGGAATGAAGAAATAAATAAATATATAAATTAATAAAAAAAAACCTCTATCACTCTACAATAAGTAACTTAAATCTTTATAGCACCATTGAACATCATACATTGTTGTATGTGAGCAAAATGAAGTTTGATCATCATTTAGTATGGATCTCAATAAAATAATTGGGGTCCTGCCTATAAAGCCCTTTAATATGGTATGTCACCATGTTCAATGGGAAATGAACCGACCAGAAATTACTCTGCTTAAAATTTCCTGGACTAACTAAATTCTAAACTCCAGCCCTTGACACAACATTAACCCTATAAACTTGATCTAAAATCAAAAGCTTGCTACCCTATCTGTAACCCTATATTTGTGTATACATGTAGTTACACAGCATAGAGCGGCATATGTTGGAGGACCTTAATGTAGTTTTTGAAAATATATTGTACAGTTCTTCTACCAAATCACAGCTAGATGTACGATGTACTTGAATTGTGTAAGTGCAATGGTCATGAATGTGAATGTGATAAAAATGGAATGAATGAATTGAGTAACCTCCTGATGAACGAGGGCATTAAAGTGACGAGTGACATTCAAATGTGTAATATTCTAAATTGTGTACGTGATAAAAGTAGGCTGATGATTATTACCGTCATGCACCTGATGCCTAGAGGCATAATTTCATCCATGTACATGGACACTATATGGCAGAATGTAGTTCAATGCTCTCCTTTCACAAGTGCAGTACAATGACCCCCCCCCCC
>BEXV01001554.1:50334-61321 GCA_003118195.1 Hemicentrotus pulcherrimus
CAAACTTGAATTTTAGAAATTGTTTCTGTTTTGGTTTGTAAAATTGCTCTATGGCGGAGGCATCATTTTCGACTGCGCGCAGTCGAAGTTCCATCTAGTTTTCTCTTGAAACAACTATATTTCTAAACAGTCAATGGCCCTCCACATTTGTTGAACAGGCAAGGTACCATTTTGTAATAATAATTCTTTTTGCTAAAAATTTGGCAACTGTCTGCTGACCTAGCCCAGTTTTCAAGCCAGGAATCATGAAGGTATAGACTACTTTTGGAAAAGCTCCCCTCTCGAAAAATGAAATGGAAGCTCTTATTAATACCAATCATGTGAAAGAATGTTTTGACTGCTTTGTGATGATACAAATTTGCCTGGAAACCGCCTACTAATTGATATATTTGGTAAATTATTATATCTATCCGGACTGGATAGATATCGCATTGTCCCATATACATCTTTCTGTGTACTGTGCTTGTATCTTTACCAAGACTGGGCCAAATTTCTTATTATTTTGATGATTCCAGAACCTTGCAGTACACACCAATACTTATATGCTACATGATCAACCTTTTCTGATTGATTCCACAACGTCTCTTTCACAATGCAATTGCATGACCAGAACTAGTCTATACCTTTAACCCACTTAAATGTAGCTAAACCACGTACTAAAGCTTCAGCAATGTCCAGATCTTCAGGAACCACTTTACTACCTTGGATCCCTCAACATCATAGCCTGCATAATTCTCCTTCCTGTTTGCTTTAATTTGTTAAATGTGCATTCTTTTAAAGAGCATGGGATCTTCGAGCAATAAAAACTCTTCTTCCTGCTAAATCTTCCAAAATATTATTTTCTTCTAGGACTATAAAAACCATCTTCAGTCCAAGCTTTCATGATCCTAGTTGCTGCTAAGTCTTCAGCAATGTTTGGTTATTTCAGCAAATACTCAGCCATCATCAGTTCTTGATTTCTTGTAGCTCTCATAGTCATAATACTTCTTGTTCGATGAACTCTAGTATTAAAGGTCGAGTTAATACAAACAAACTAGCCACTGTCGATCGTTGTAGCTCTCATAATACTTCTTGTGGATAGGAATCTACAAATGATGATTCATCTCAGCGCAACTAAACATCATCAGTCTTTGTAGTTATCATAATTCTTCTTGTTTTGCTGGAAGTCTCCTTATATTGAGTTACTCAAAACAATTGAACAATACGACTCCTTGTAACTTGCATGATTGTTCTTGTTGTTCCAACTCTAGTAATGGTCAATTATTTCAGCACCACTGACCAGTATAAGTCTTTGTAGCTATAGTTCCCTTCTTCTTATTGGCACTCTTAATGTTGGATCGTTTCGGCATAACTGGAACAATCGTGTCTTTGCAGCTACAGCTTTCATAATTCTTCTTGTTGTTGGAACTCCAATATTGTTGAATTGTCTAGTGGGATAGAAAGAAGTTCCATCCCATCCAGACTCTGCAAAGGGGTATAACAAAATTTAAATTTAAAATTTAAGAAACAGGGAAATTTTCACTAATTACTTATCATAATGGATTTATGGTTGAAACCCAAATTTATCAAAAGTAATGTTTTGATGAATTAATCAGTATGATAATGATATATACATGTATTAATCTAAGTTGACTTCAAGTGGTCTAAAGTCCAAGCACACATTACCTGTTGAGAGCCACAAGGGTGTTAACCTTGTTTAAAGTGTATGAGTTAACTTCCTTCTAGCTCTCACAGGAAAATGTGTTCTATACATTTTGGTAACTGGAAATTCAATTAATACACTTCACACGCATCTGAGCATTGAGATTTATGGGTGAATATACACTAGTCCATGTACAACCTATCACCAATTTCCAATAAATTGATAATCAAGAGCAAGTCGTATCAAAATAACAGAATAGTAAATTAAAGTGTTCTACATTATTCACTTTAAAAAACAACATCTTCTTTGTATTTCTGAGAATTTCTGCTGAATGATCTACACTGTAATCATAGGTTCACTGTAATCATACATTTACCTTCTTTGACTTGATAAGTTTATGATCTCTGAACTCTGTAAGTTGCGCCCTCAGTGTCAGGTCACTGTTGACGAGGAACGCCTCTCTGCACTTCTGATACAGCTCTTGAAACGACATACCTGGGGAGGATAAAAGCAATCATACAGAAAATAGATTTTATTGTAAATATCCAGCAGTGACTGCTCTGCAGTTAAATTCCAGACTTCTAGTCTGGGCATAAAACTACATGTATACCTTGGACTGACCTTACCCAACAACCAATGCTCACTCTAACCTACCGCAGTAAACCAAATTACGGTCCAAGACCTAACACTTGAATCTTAACCTGTAAGATCCATAGAAAGCATAGTTTATTGAAACCTGTCTATAAAGACCACCCAAGGGAGACAAGAAAAGTGGTCTTCATGTTCAGGTGCCTAAAGTGCATGTTTCAATAAGAAACCATTTTCAAGGGAAACAAAAAATGTGATCTTTGTAGACAGGAGGTCACTAATGCAGGTTTGACTGTAATATCTAAAGATTGTTCAAGCTCAAGAAGGGCAATATATAAATCATAATTAGCCAGTCGACAGATCATGACAGAAATTGTCATTGCCTTCTTTTTTGTGTGGAAACTTTAAACTTTCCCCCCATCTCAAAGTAAAAATCAAACCATCATTTTAAGGTCGTATGACAACAAAGCATATCAACTAGAACATTAATCAAAATCAGGATTCTGCATATGATCTTTAAAAGCCCAGTTTCCATACGCTTGAAATACATCAAGTGGTTGTATTAGTAGGTAACTCAACACCATTCATTGACTTGCCCTACTAGTTATCAATCATTCACAGGACTGTCTCCATTCCTTTGAAACACAGGTCACCTGTGAAATGTAGGGTGGCTGAAATATTCCACGGTAACGTTGACAGAACAGTTCAGTTGTATGCAAATTTAGAGCTGAAGTTATTAAGCAAAGTAAGCTTACCATTGTAAGTGCCGTCATCTTTATGCTCCATCTGAAATTCCACCAAGATGTTGAAAATACCCCTGTGAAATATAAAATATTAAAGCAAATCTAAGACATCACTGTTCCAAAAATAAGAAAGCATCACAAAAGAACTCATCAAATGTCAGTTACGTCTCCCTTTAGCTGAAGTTCAGAAACTAAGCTTATAGAAGTTGCTACAGGGAATCTCCATTGAAATAAAATGGACATGTATCAGATATTTTCTGCAGTAACGAACAAGGTATAACACATATATTCCCATTTTTCTTCTAAAAATTGTTCAAACTCTCAAGCTCCCTAGGAATCAACCACAGATAACAACATTCTTTCCCTTGTTTAATAAGCTTGTGGTAACAGGGTGCTGTTTCACAAAACTTCTTATCAATGACAAGTTACAAGAACTGTTGTAAGCTACTGAAATCATTGCATTTAACTCTTTATATACCACTTCTAAAAAAAAAACTCTCTGCCATTTTGTATTTATCATTGGATAGATATATTCCAGGCTTCAAATAATTTAACTGTTTCCAGTGCAATTTTGATCTATACCAGTGTTAAAAGGGTTGTCATGCATCTGATCAAGACTGGAATGCAAATTTTTGCATAGCCATTGTTTTGCACAGAAAACATTCCTCCTGTCAATTGGTGTCTATTGTTTTGTGCAAAATCGCATGTGTGGCAAATGAGAAATCATGCAGAGGGGCAAACAATCCCAAGAAATTGTTAAATGTACTACATGTATGTCCCATTTGCAGGCCCAAAAAATGAAAAGGTTGAATTCCAACTACATTTGAAAGATAATACTAATTAAGAACTTCCCTAAAAAAGGTGGGGCTTGAAAATGTCTTCAAATGGGAAAATAATGACCATTAGTTGTCAAATCGACTTAGGAGCTATAGAGCCAATAAGTAATAGTCTTGATTTTCAGACCATTGTACCGAATGGTCATATTCAGATTCAATCTGTTTAATTTTGGCCATCACAAGAAGTGGGTTATGAATGTAGACAAATGCTCATGTACCCTTTACAGCTCATTTTATGTATACATATTATTACAAAAAAAGAAAAAAAAAAGCCAGTCAGTCACTCAATAGTGTCTGACAGTGAAGTCTAGCAAGTAAACGTATTTCCTTGCATAATTTGAATATTAGGACACTGCTAAATTTCAAATTTCACGGATAGGACATACATGACATTTTCTTAATTCCTGCAAAGTTCTACAGAATTTGAGGTTGGCTGCAAAAGGGACATAGTACCTTTAAATGGCTGTGAGCAAATGTTATAGAAATCATGGAACTTTTTCTTGACATTAAACACGATTCATGGCCCTGAAAAGTTGAAAAGTAGGAGGAAGATACCTACCTGGCATTTGGGGTCAGACTGCGGAGCACGTGGGTTAGAGAGCTGAGAGCCAGGATACCAGACTGCTGGACGAGGAGTGAATTCTCGTACGACGTCTCGTCTGTGTATGGGTCAAAAGTTGTGACATCATACCACATCCAGCGGAATGTACTTGACCTCTCCTGATCCCAAACTGATGGAGAGAAAAAGAAGAAAACACTCAGAAACAAGGGCAAGACCTTATAATGGAAACTAGAAATAAATTTCCTATTGCCCTTGCCAAAAGCACTTTCAATAATGCATTATCCTCAATTAACTGGTATACAAATAAAATGAGTACTATGATCGCAGGGTTCTTGGGAAGAAGAGTTATAACTAAGAAAAGTTATTATCATCATTATCATTATCAATATACTAACCAAGAGGAGCGTTGATATGATCAATTGAAGCAAGTATGTGTACGTTGTTGACCTGTGCAAGTTTACTCAGGAACGACTGTACCTTAGATCCACGCAGCATGCTGCCATCCAGATTATGGATCAGGATAAAAAGAGGCTCTGAAAAATAGGAAAAGATGAAGTGTTAAATTCTTGTGTTAACACAAATTTTGTGATGAATGCAGAAGATTAAGTGTTTATCTGCAAAAGGAATTGAATCACAATTTTATTCTGTAATTGAAAACATGTATGAGTCTACATATGGTAGAGAGAGAGAGAGAGAGAAAGAGACAGAGAGAGAAGGAGAGAGGAAGAGGAGAGAGAGAGATGCACTGCATCTTATCCACTACAAATGACAAGGTTTACCGGCAAAATAGTAGGCAAAGAGCATACAAATTATATGCCAGGCATGATGAAAACTCCAAAGAAAATGGAAACAAAAAGCAAATCCTGTCTCACCGTCCATCTCGTCCAGCTTCTCCTCTATGAACTCCAGCTGATCAGCCATGTTTCTATGGTTACAGACATCATCAATCACATCATCAGAGATAGCATTGAGAATCTGAAAGAGGGAGAGAGAGAGAAGTTAAGAACCAATTAGATGATAAACTATGATTCAATAATCACAGCCACCATCATCACTGACAATGAGAATGTATGGGAGGGGAAAGGGATATTCAATAATGGGTATATATTTGATAATAATATTGATAATGATAGTAATGAGGAGGATGATGGTGATGATGATGATGTCGGTGATGGTGATGATGACGATAACGAAGATGTGAATGATGGTGATAATGATGAGGATAGGATGGCAATGATGATGATGGTGATGATATAAGATTTGCAAGGAACCAAATCATCAACAATACACTGAGTAGGGCATCTTACTTCCACTGGAGTAAAAGGTTAAAGGTTAAAGTTTAAATGACTCACACTCTTCATGGTAAGACTAGGGAAGTAGCCATTGACAACAATACTGGTGTAGTCCTTCAGCTGCCGTCTTCTGAACTCTTCTAGAAGTCTTCGCTTTGATCCTAAGCCATACAGCAGAATGTTGAAGTCATTACTGTACAGAAGACAATAAAACAAATACTATGAAATTAATTATATAGTGCAGCAACTACCGGTATGAAAATATACACTTCAACGAAGCAACACATTAAGACGAGCTGCTACAAGGTGCTCAATCATTCAACAAATTTCTTCCTCCCAAGTACGCATTTATTTCACCTGTATGAAGGGCAGCAAATAAAGTTTAAATGCCTTAGCAGAAACAATTGTGTTTCACAGCTTCATATTCTACGGTTTCCCTCATTTAATGTAACATACTATACAGGCTAGTAACCTATATAGTCAAAATCTGTATAGAAAAACTAGACTAGGGTGACACAAAGAGTGAGTCTTCATTGGCAGGTGGTCTCTATAGACAGGTTTACTTTAACACATGTTTCAATGTGAAATGGTTTTTCAAGGGTAACCACACAAATGTGGCTTCTTATCATGGTCTTTATATACAGGTGGTAACAAAAGCAGATTCAAATTTCTTTCTTTATTTGCTAACTAACCTCAAATGGTACATCCACTTGTTGAACAGTGCACAGTGTTCTTCAAACAGTTCTCTCATCTCCTTGGTGTAGCTGTTGGGGGCGCTTTCCAATGCCTCGGCCAGCTGTCCGCTACCCATCTGGGGAGTGTCTAGCCGTGACAGGGTGTGGTCTGACGTCAACGCTTGTCCTGCGTGGGCCACAAAGTATTCCTGCGCCATGTTGGATTGCTGCCAAATTAACAGTTATTCAATACTTAGTGAAAACGTTGTACACTGTGAGCCTCATTTGCATGCAATGTGTTAAATCGTCTTTAAAAAAGCTTGGGCAAAATAAAATGACAATAGTAAAGTGCATGTCACACTTCTGCATCTTATAACCTATGAAATACATCTGTCACATAAATTGGAATTACAAGTGTACTGCAAATACTTAAGCACAAAAAAAAGTAATTCATTGAAACAAAACTTACAACCACGTGCTGCACACTTCCAATGCATTTTTGTTGTTGTTATGTTGGTATTATCTTTGTGAGAATATTTTTCTCTTCAAGTATGTTTTCAAGTATTTTTTAACCTTTAATAGTTTTCTATTCAATTTATGATCAAAATAACATTTTAGGCAGTTGTTTGATGTGCGGTATGTAAAAGATTTTTTTTTTTTTTAATAAAAAAAAATGAAAAATGAAAAATGAAAAAAAAACAGTATCTAATGAATAAAAAATGTACTACCTTAATTTGGAGGGAAAAAATGGAATGGATGGCAGCTCTGATAATGATTCCATTTCCTTGCAGGGCCTTTTTTTGAAGCAGTTTCCTGCAATATTTGTGAACAAGACTTTCTTTTTTCTAGATCCAGACCAGTATGGTATAAACATACCTAAATCTTTAATGTGTACAAAATTAATTGCCAATTATCATTTTCACCACATCAAAGTCTTATATTTAGGCTGAACCTAATATGCTTCACTACTCTGCACTGACGCCTAATACAAAGTTCCAGAGGGAGTGTCTCACCATAGATGAAACATCATCCTTAGCGGCTGTTCTCTTTGACTTTCTCACCCCACTCCCTGGGGTAGCTCCCTTTGAAGCACCTTCTCCTTTCTTAGCTTGGGAGGCCGATGACCCTTTGGCAGTGGCCCTTTTTGTCTGTTGTTCCTTCTTAGTCGAGGCGGCAGCGTGGGACACCCTTTTTGATCGTTTGATTGTGATGCTTCTCTCACTGCTCGTGTCGCTGTTCATGTCATCCTTGTCATCAAAATCATCGTCGTCGTCATCACTGCTCTGATCGGAGGAGAAATCACTATCATCTTTGTCTTGTCCTATGGGTCCTATTGAAAATTACATTGAAATATTCTACAGTTATCCTTACTTGGTATAGACTCATCAAACTTCGACAAATTTACATCTAAACTGGTAGGCCTATCATTGAGTGAATACGTCGCAAGACTGTCGATCACAGTCCCGAGTCCCGCTGCGGCACTAATGTCCTTTGGCAAGACATTGATCTACATTTGCCACTCCACAAGTCCTATAGAGAATATTTGTCCATATTCTATGATGACGACATACATGTACATCCTTACCAAATTTCACCAAATATACATCTAAACTACACGTAGTAGGCCTATCATTTACATTTATGGAAGAATTAATTACTGCACAATTGCAATTGATTGATGGGAAATAAAAAGGTTATAACTATTATTACTTAAACACCATTCTCTAAGAAACAAAAAAAAATCATCGGACATTCATTCTACTTCATTCTAGCATGGGCATAATCCTAGTTTCATACACTTTAGGTCACATTTATGAGGATGGATTATATAAATTAGAGGGTCAAAAAGAAAAGTTGTACGGTTAGAAATTGATACCAGTACTCATTAAGAAGTACTCACCAAATAATAAAGAAGACATGAAGTGAATAAGTACATCGTGGGGGAGGAGGGTGGGTCCAAAAATATTCATGGAGTGGTGACTTTTTTTTACTTTATAGTATTAAGTAAAAAAAAAAGTCATTACTCCATGAATATTTTTTTTATTCAGCCTTACCCCCCTTTAAGTATTGACAGGGGGTGGGTCATATTCCCCGAGTCCCCATCCCTGGTTTTGCCCTTGATTGAATAAAGATAATCATATCTCACTTTTGTGTTTTCTTTTGATGGCTGTACTCTTTGCCTGTTGTCTGTCCGCACTCTGTGCTGCTACCTGAGCCATCTTACCAGACCTCTTATTGGCCTTAAAGGAGT
Source organism: Hemicentrotus pulcherrimus (assembly GCA_003118195.1). Lineage (NCBI taxonomy): Eukaryota > Metazoa > Echinodermata > Echinoidea > Camarodonta > Strongylocentrotidae > Hemicentrotus > Hemicentrotus pulcherrimus. The sequence continues at coordinate 58,923 of BEXV01001554.1, forward strand.
ACACCGCTGTTCCTAATGGCCCATCTCGATCCAAAAGGACTGCAGAAATAAAGACAGAATGTTTGTTTGATGCTTGATTCGTCTCCATTTAAAATTGGTGGCATTTCAGATGGAATTATTAAGAACTAATAGGAGAAAGACTTGGAGCAGTGTTGGTTAGCTTAAAAAATAGTGATGATAAATTTTGCTCAGCATTGCAAACTAAGAGACTTCAATGATTACTTTCAATTATCAATTATTAAAATCGCTCTTATTCATGAAAGGCAAAATGTATTGCAACAGAAAGGGACTCAAAATTTCCAGAGATTTTTGCACTTCCTCTTCTTCTAAAACTTTTACCTGTACTTAAGAGCATTCTGGTTTAAAAGATGAAAATAAAACATTGCTTTAAATTACTGAACTGCTTATGGTTAATGATCGACGCTTTCATCTTAATTGATCATCATACCTTCTGAAACGGCTTCTAATACATCATCCTCCTTCTCATCATCGCTTCCATCTTCTTCCATCTCCTCCTCCTCTTCCTCTTCCTCCTTATCATCATCACGCTCCCGCCGAGTTGTTTTTTTCTCCTCAGTATAGTTGACCCGTTTCCGTGATGTTCTCACAGGTCGGCTTGGAACCTCCGATTCTGAGGGAGCTAAAGTATGAACCTTACTCTTCCTTACCTTGGTCTCTGTGAAATACAAATAGCACGGTTTAAAAAAAAAAATCCTATATATTCGTTAACTACTAAAATTATAGGAAAGAGTCTCTCCGACTGCATTGCCCATGAATCTCTTATACTGAAAGGTACAAGATTTTGTAAAGAGAATTGCTTTCTTTTAAAACTAGATCTAGTTCGACTAACTTCTAGACTAACATTGATAAATGTGTAATTAAGATTTTAGCTTTTGGTATTGGCCTCCCTACCTGTGACTGTAGTGATCTGTATTTTTCTAAAATTCAGAACTGTCTCATATAGAATCTATTTGTCCATCACATTCACAGTGTCAGTGCTGCCAATTTGTGTTTCAACTTTCTCAATTCTACTCTTATCTACTTAGGGTCTAAGTCTTACTGATGCCAACTTTTAAATTCCTAACCTTCCTACTACTACTAGAGCTAGACTAGATCTAGATTTGTTCGTCTTTGTTTTTCCGATATTAGGTCTAATACTTTTATTTTGATTAATAATAGGCCTAGAATCTAGAGTCTAGATCCGAGTTTGCCCGGACCGAAATTAACACAAATGTACAATGTGGGACTGGTCCCACCACCAGATTGCCATGAAATGCGATTCTCAATTGCAAATCACCATAAACGTAAATAATCACATTTAAAGAGCAATTACCTGCTACTTCTTCCATTATATGATTCATAACGTCATCATTACCCACAAAAGTGACAGATACTCCCTTCTGTTTAGACTTTTTATCCATGTTTATAATTTCGTGTTTCGCACGCTTTTAATTTATGATGGTAGCTTGGACTGGACAAATTTGGAACAGATAAATAAAATTAGCTAGGTTCGCTATCTCCAAATAGATCTAGATCTAGATCCTATTGGTAAGATTTCGAAAATCTGATATCAGAGGAACTTAAAATTACCCAAGGACGGATTTTTTCTGGAATTTTCTCTAGAATTGGATGTGAAATTATGAAAATATTGACAAAAGATCGGCAAAATTTGCAGCCATTTACGTCCATTCGGAAGACAGGCCAGTATTTCTAGGCCTAGATCTAGATTAGATCTAGATTCTAGAATCTACATCATTTTACATGAAAGTGGAAGTCTTCATTTTGAGCAGATATCCTCAAATCCTCAATATTGTAATTGAGAAGTGGTACCAGATGAATTTTCTAAAATTCTAGTTGAACCAGAATGGCGGTCATCCATGTAGACCTCTTATTGAAACACATAAATATATGTACATTATGAAAAATCATAGATCTAGATCGCTCTAGATTTTCTAATATTTTCATAATCTCCGCGAACTTTTTAAAGATTTCTAGATCCTAGTAAAGTAGTAGACCCTATAGATCTAGAGTAGACCTAGATCTAGATCTAGTCTATTCGGCTAGTGCTTTAGTAGACTAGATCTAGGTAGATCTACATCTAACTTTTGATTACTTTAGTCACAGGCTAATTAGTGTATTGAAAGATCTTAGTAGACTCTATTACCTTTAGCCTTAGGATCATCCATCATGATATGTGCCAATTATTATGACACGTGCAGTCAACTCAGTCCGGCCGCGCCGCGCCGGCCGCCGACAGTACAGTCTAGCTATCTAAGAAAAAGTACGTGTCATTTCAATTTAGGCGCAAATTAAATGCCTGGTCACGTGTTCGCTCACAACCGGACCAATCATTTGATCAGGATCCGCTTCATCTAGAAATAGACTAGCTTCTTCTTTTT
>BEXV01001554.1:71219-83897 GCA_003118195.1 Hemicentrotus pulcherrimus
TGTGAATTCACCATCTCTACACTTTACTTACTTTACTTTACTTTAATCCATCGATGCTTGTAGGACAATGCCTGTTCATCGATCATCGGGTTAAAAACATTTCCAGCTCTCTTCGGGTGTAAGTCTTATCAAGTGAACATTTGTCTTTCATACACATGTATGTTTATACTGGATAGTGATGTGTGTGCACAGAGCAAAATCAGTTGTCAATTTGAATATTTCTCTCCTTCGTGGTCAAAGACGGTAGGTAGATTCTTCCAGTGTTTGTCTAGTCTGTTTTTGAAGGAGTTTACTGAAGGAGCTGAAACTACCTCTTCTGGTAGATCATTCCACAAGTCGACCACTCTGTGAGAGAAAAAGAATTTTCTTACATCCAGGCGTGTGAACGATTTTTCCAGCTTAAGTGAATGACCTCTTGTTCTTTCTCCTCTGTGAAGATGTAGGAATTCTGCACCAGCATTGTATAAGTCATGCAAATACTTATAGACTTTGATCATGTCTCCTCTCCTTCTGCGATGGACAAGGGATGGCAACTTCAGTTTTCTCAATCGTTGTGGGTAAGACAAGTTCTTCAGGCTTGGTACCATCTTAGTGGCTCTTCTCTGTACTGTTTCAAGTCTTCTCTGATCTCCTAGCCGATATGGAGACCATGCTGATTGACTGTATTCCAGGATTGGTCTAATAAGTCCTTTGAAGAGAAGTTTGAGGGTTTCCTCATCAATAATGACAAAAGATCACAATGGTGATGACCTCTGCTCTGACAGGCACTTCCGTGATTGTGCTGCTTCCGTATAATGCGCTGTATGAGTGTTATTCAGCGCATCATAAGGAAGCAGCACATTTAAAACTCTGCAATATTCATAACATTTTGGTCGGACTCGACGAAAAAGACGTAAACGCAGAATTAGATCTATGTTGTTTTGCTAAATTTAGCCAAACCGCTAGCAGCTGCTCCATTGTGCAATATGCATGTGTACATGTATACATAGCGTACGCATGTTGCTAAGCTGAATGCGCAAAACATGACCATGTTGTCTCCGCGATATCGCCATTGACTTATAACCTGTACTCACTTCCTGGTTGGGAGCGCGATCTGCTAGCCATACCATATAACGTGCATTGACTTCCAGGTTTGATTCGTACGTGGTCCAAATGCAAAATTATGTGCAGTTGTTACGCGAGGTAACCTTGGTTTGGACTGAGCGGAGCGCACAACACCCTAATTAGCTGATCCAACAAATAGGAGGAAGTGTATTTTTAAACTGTTGGGGCGAGTACGTGATCTCTTGGGGCTAGCAAAAAAATAAGTGCATACATATTTTCCTATCTTGCCAGACAAAGCCCGACGCAGTTCAGGAAAGTGGCAAATTTTGGAGCTAGGATGCAAACAACATTTCAATCACTGTTTTGACCAAGATATTTTTAGAATATCGGGGGTGCGCCCCTTTGGGGAATATGTTACCCTGTAAGTTGGGGCTCTGATTGGATCGGAAGATCGGAGCTACATCATAGCACCTTTGATCGGTATCGGATTGGAAGATTGACAAAAATAATCGGCTGATTTTTTACATTTTTTTTTTTTAATCCAGAAAATTTTCAAGTTTTTAGCTATCAAATGCTAAAAGAAAAAATCATGGCTGGGATTATTTTGAAGAACATTTAGTCTCTGGGTAATTTTAAGTACCTCTTTCCTTTGGGGATATCAGATTTTCAAAATCTTACTGATTTTTTTGGGTCACGCACAAACTTTGGTCACACCACCATACAGTTTAAAATACGGCTGCAAGAATTTTAACACAGAGTTCAATTTCGACATAGAAAATCGTCACTAATATTCATTTAAATTTGTTGGTTATTATTATTAAGTAACTCTAATTTTTTTTAAATTTTAAATCCAGAATAATCTCTACAGACAAAGACCTACAAGCTAAAGAAACAAAGTGGCCACTTCAGATCCACAATGTCGGCCAAGTTGGGGAAACTAACCTACGATGAGCCTCCGATGTACCTCCAGCGACCCTCCTCGGGTCGATCACAGGACGTGACCCACGTCTTGGCCAGGACTTTCAGGGACATCTTCACAAGAGACTTGGTGGAACAGGAGACGGTGAAGAATCTCAACAAGTCTCGCAGCGGAGACAATTCCTACCATGAGAAATACGTGGAAGAACTAAGAAAGGTAATGAAAAGTGGGTGCAAATAATCTATAGGCTGAATCTGATGACATGGGAAAGTGTGCATCTGTAATGCACTAAAAGTATGTGTATTGAATTAGAACATCAATGAAATGTTATGGGTTTCATATTCAGTGTTAAGAGTCCTGAGAGAGAGTTAGAGAAACAATAAAAACTAGAAGTAAAGAGGCACAGAGAAAAAGAGGNCCATTGACTTATAACCTGTACTCACTTCCTGGTTGGGAGCGCGATCTGCTAGCCATACCATATAACGTGCATTGACTTCCAGGTTTGATTCGTACGTGGTCTGAATGCAAAATTATGTGCAGTTGTTACGCGAGGTAACCTTGGTTTGGACTGAGCGGAGCGCACAACACCCTAATTAGCTGATCCAACAAATAGGAGGAAGTGTATTTTTAAACTGTTGGGGCGAGTACGTGATCTCTTGGGGCTAGCAAAAAAATAAGTGCATACATATTTTCCTATCTTGCCAGACAAAGCCCGACGCAGTTCAGGAAAGTGGCAAATTTTGGAGCTAGGATGCAAACAACATTTCAATCACTGTTTTGACCAAGATATTTTTAGAATATCGGGGGTGCGCCCCTTTGGGGAATATGTTACCCTGTAAGTTGGGGCTCTGATTGGATCGGAAGATCGGAGCTACATCATAGCACCTTTGATCGGTATCGGATTGGAAGATTGACAAAAATAATCGGCTGATTTTTTACATTTTTTTTTTTTAATCCAGAAAATTTTCAAGTTTTTAGCTATCAAATGCTAAAAAAAAAAAATCATGACTGGGATTATTTTGACATTTGAAGATGTTGTAGACCATGTTTGTTGATATTTAGTGCCTTTTCATGACTTTGAAATTAATAATATTGGTCTAAGAGAAGGGGCGAAACATGCGAGCCGCCATCTTGGATTATAATGTAGGCATGCATTATGATCCAAAATGTCAAAATAATCCCAGCCATGAATTTTTTTTGAGCATTTTATAGCTAAAAACTTGAAAATCTTCTGGATTAAAAAAAAAAAATCAAAAAAATCAGCCGAACATTTTCGGCATTAAAAAAAAAAAAATCTGCTGATTTTTTCTGATTTTTTTTATTTTTTTATTGATCGGCGATCGGAAATTATTATCCGATCACCCATGATCGGATTGGTATCGGCGTCCGATCCGATGATCGTTTACAGGGTTAGGAATATGGAGAAAAACCTGCTCTTTCATTTTTCTCATTTATTGAGTCTCATGCACTTTCAGGATCATGAGCCGTAAATGTTTAAATTTCATTTTTTTCATAAAATCATTGACCAATTTGCATGATTGTGCAATGCACCTAAACTGCATAGGGATGCGTGCAATCTCTATGGGAAGGATTTAAGCACACAACATCGGGTGCGCGATCAGACACCCTAGTACTATCAGTTGGTACCTCATTTTTATAATTTTGAGGAAATCTGCACTCAAATTGAAGATTTTCATACCCTTATCGCTAAGTTGATAATTTTTCAGAACGGACGCAAAAGATTGCAAAATTTGTCAGTCTTTTATCAATAATTTCACAATTTCGTACCCAATTCCAAAGAACATTTAGTCTCTGGGTAATTTTAAGTACCTCTTTCCTTTGGGGATATCAGATTTTCAAAATCTTACTGATTTTTTGGGTCACGCACAAACTTTGGTCACACCACCATACAGTTTAAAATACGGCTGCAAGAATTTTAACACAGAGTTCTATTTCGACATAGAAAATCGTCACTAATATTCATTTAAATTTGTTGGTTATTATTATTAAGTAACTCTAATTTTTTTAAATTTTGAATCCAGAATAATCTCTACAGACAAAGACCTACAAGCAAAAGAAACAAAGTGGCCACTTCAGATCCACAATGTCGGCCAAGTTGGGGAAACTAACCTACGATGAGCCTCCGATGTACCTCCAGCGACCCTCCTCGGGTCGATCACAGGACGTGACCCACGTCTTGGCCAGGACTTTCAGGGACATCTTCACAAGAGACTTGGTGGAACAGGAGACGGTGAAGAATCTCAACAAGTCTCGCAGCGGAGACAATTCCTACCATGAGAAATACGTGGAAGAACTAAGAAAGGTAATGAAAAGTGGGTGCAAATAATCTATAGGCTGAATCTGATGACATGGGAAAGTGTGCATCTGTAATGCACTAAAAGTATGTGTATTGAATTAGAACATCAATGAAATGTTATGGGTTTCATATTCAGTGTTAAGAGTCCTGAGAGAGAGTTAGAGAAACAATAAAAACTAGAAGTAAAGAGGCACAGAGAAAAAGAGGNCTGTAAGTTGGGGCTCTGATTGGATCGGAAGATCGGAGCTACATCATAGCACCTTTGATCGGTATCGGATTGGAAGATTGACAAAAATAATCGGCTGATTTTTTACATTTTTTTTTTTTAATCCAGAAAATTTTCAAGTTTTTAGCTATCAAATGCTAAAAGAAAAAATCATGGCTGGGATTATTTTGAAGAACATTTAGTCTCTGGGTAATTTTAAGTACCTCTTTCCTTTGGGGATATCAGATTTTCAAAATCTTACTGATTTTTTTGGGTCACGCACAAACTTTGGTCACACCACCATACAGTTTAAAATACGGCTGCAAGAATTTTAACACAGAGTTCAATTTCGACATAGAAAATCGTCACTAATATTCATTTAAATTTGTTGGTTATTATTATTAAGTAACTCTAATTTTTTTTAAATTTTAAATCCAGAATAATCTCTACAGACAAAGACCTACAAGCTAAAGAAACAAAGTGGCCACTTCAGATCCACAATGTCGGCCAAGTTGGGGAAACTAACCTACGATGAGCCTCCGATGTACCTCCAGCGACCCTCCTCGGGTCGATCACAGGACGTGACCCACGTCTTGGCCAGGACTTTCAGGGACATCTTCACAAGAGACTTGGTGGAACAGGAGACGGTGAAGAATCTCAACAAGTCTCGCAGCGGAGACAATTCCTACCATGAGAAATACGTGGAAGAACTAAGAAAGGTAATGAAAAGTGGGTGCAAATAATCTATAGGCTGAATCTGATGACATGGGAAAGTGTGCATCTGTAATGCACTAAAAGTATGTGTATTGAATTAGAACATCAATGAAATGTTATGGGTTTCATATTCAGTGTTAAGAGTCCTGAGAGAGAGTTAGAGAAACAATAAAAACTAGAAGTAAAGAGGCACAGAGAAAAAGAGGAAAAAAAAGAGAAAGAAGAGGAAGAAGGAGTAAATATCACTCTAGTGCTGTACAGCCTAATACTAATTGACCATGTGTGGATAATGTTTGCTTCAGGCGTAGAGTCCAATTGAAATTGCACAAGTGGACACTGGTAAAATGAATTGGATAAAATCACATTAAGAAGTAATTATTGTTACATACCTGTTGTATCCAGAAAGGAGTTCACTCTATGTAAAAGTATTCACAGATGAGTTAACTACCTTCTGGCTCTCGGCAGAGATACTCATCTTAACATGTAATGTTTTGTATTCAGGTTCAAGCTGAGCGTGAGAGACGTATGGCCGAGGCAGCCATGTTGGAACGTCACATCATGCAAGCCCGGGCCAAGGCCATGGCTGAGGATGAAAAGATACTGAACCGTGCAGCAGAGGGCTGCGATATCTATCATGACTTGGGTCTTCCTCCAGGTAAAGATCCTATTAAAGCCTCACTGCACTACTTGTACCTACTTGTGCCCTCTATATAGCAAACAATGCCTAATAGGTGACCATTGGTCCCCAATAGGATCTCCTTTTTCTTATGTATGAGAGCTTATTTGATGAGATAACCACCTGTCAGTGACCATGCAGGGAGGTCTAATCCCTCCAGGCCAAAATAATGCAGATAGGCTTTAACAGGGTAATTCAGACATGAGGTGGTAAAGTGTAAAAAAAAAAACAAAAAAAAACAAACAAAAATCAGCAAAATGGAACAATGCAAGCTTTAATTGTGTCGCGATATATACAGTGATTAACTAAATAATTCATACCCTCACCAAGTTTTGTAATTCTGTAATGATTTAATGTGATTGCTTATTTCTTGTAGACATATTGAATTTGAAGTATGCTGGATCAATGATGGATGCACCATGTTTTGGTTAAAAATTCTTCTTACAAATATGTTATGTAGTCTCTTCATGATCTAGAACAAAACACAAACAAAACAAATACTTTAAGTGTTCTCCACTTCCTCTGCAGTTCAATCTAACCTGAATGGCTGTTTGGACAGTGATCTGTTACGGAGTCATGGGCTGATAGTACCAGAAGATTTCAGCACTGCTGAACCTCCTCTCACAAATGCCCCACAGGGTAAGTTGGCCAACTATAGGCTCAGTATGGGTTTATTAACTTGAGCCCTGGTGATGATCCGACATATGCCCAGGCGACAATAGCTCCAGGCAAAATCGCTTCAGATCACAATTGATCAGACTTTATTTCGTCAAAGATGAAGGGTCTGGGTGAAAGGTTGTGATTATTAGATTTGAGGTTAGGTGAGAATAAGTGCAGGGCTGGCATTAGGATTAAGTATTTTGTTTTGATGGTAAACTGACAAATGCTCTGACGATGACTTAGTCCTAGGATAGTGGTGCAAATGGGTTTTTATATAGTTCAGGTTTATGAGTAGATCTAGGGTTTAGATACATGCTTGTAGTGTTTGGTTCAAGGTTGAAAGTCAGAACTTGGTTACTCTAGGAACTTGTAGCAAGGGAATGTGTAATGACAATGGTTAACAATTTAAGTCCTCAAAGTAATGTAGAAATATAGCTTTATACCAGGTACCCCTTTACTAGACCATGTATGTTGGGAGAGCCAAAAGTAGAACATTGTCTTGCCAAAGAAAATTTGATCCATGCCAGGCTTGAACCTACTACCATTACATCTTAATATTCTAGTCCAGTGTTGAAACTGATATACTTATAAGCAAGAAAGTTGCAATCAGTTTCAAATCCCCCAAAGCTTGTGATTAATTGCAAATTTGCAATTGATTGTAACTCAACTTTCTATCAACGCCCCAATAGTAAGAGAGAGAGAGAGAAAAAAAGAGAAACATTAACACAATAGAACATATTCTACTGATTCTGTTTAAACCAAGACTAAAGTCATGCTAAACAAATGGGAAATATAATTCTGGGTCTAATTTACTTTTTAAATTAGACTCCAGACCAAGCTTAGACCCAGCATCAAATTTATTTTTTTTTTAAATATTGATTTATCCATCTCATGATGTCATGATAATAAGAGGGAGGAATGCATTTAAAAGAGAACATTTTGAAAAAAAAGGACCAAAATAAAAGTAGCAGACAAAATAATATCTTATATCCACTTGTTGGTACCTTGATATTTTAAAGAACTAATAAAAATGTTGTGTGATGATGTAGGACGATCCAGCACTGAATTGAATAATGAAACAGAAACCTTGCTTACAATGTTANTTATAATCCTAACAACATCCTAAGAAATTTAGGAGACTAGTGAGGTATGTTGCAAGTACGTTGAGTTGCAATCAATTGCAAATATCATTTGCAAATTTTTCAACTTGCAATCAAATGCAACTTGCAATCAATCACAACTTTCTTGCAACGCCCCATATGACTCATCCTGTGTGACATTGTGGACATTCTTTTGTTCGCTCAGCTGGAGTAATGCCACACTATGCTGAAGCCACTCAGACATCCACCAAGCACATTGAGGGTGGTGAGAAGGGACAGGCTCACGATGCTACTGATAATGGTCCTCTTAAGAAACGGTCAGGGGTGAGTAAAATGGCAACTGGCTGGAATGCTCCCCAGGGAGTGGAGAATGTGCATACATTGTGTGCAGGTACTTAGGACTGTATCAAATGACTGGGGTAATGATATATCTGTAAAGCGCTTAGACAAATCGTTGTATTGATGTATTAGGTGCTCTATAAAAGCAGAATATTATATACACTCCAAACACCCATTTACTGTTTAGTGCTAAGAAAATTGATTGTAAGACCTATTTATATTTTATTATTATCACTATCTGCTGTAGTAGCAGTTGTGGTTTTATTGTTGCTCCCATTATCATCACTACATATGCTATCATTTCAGTATTATTGTCAGTATTGTTGGATTTTTCTGTATTTCCTTCATCTGTAGGGTGCTGGAGATCAACAGCACCTTGCTGCCTGTAATAGTATGCTCAACATGCACATGTTTAACTGCTTTTGGTAATGTCTGTATGGGCATGATATTATTTAATAATATTGTTTAAACATTCAAGTTTAAATCTTCTGATTGTTCTCCCTGAAAGATATAGAACATTTGCATAGGCCCACAGGGGAGAACTTTGATATACAAACATTTGGCATTTGATACATATAGTTAAAACATTATCATAGAAATACAGTAACTTTTCATTATTTTGATCTTGGCAGAAGAACGAGTCCAAGAACAAGTGGAGAGAGATGACTTCACCCCAAACCCGCGAGAGGAATCGTAAAGACATGGCCATGGTCTTCAGCAAGTCAAACTTCCTCCGCAACCCACGCCACCGTCCGCCATCGTCGCAGGGTGGGGGCAGGACGTTGGTCAACCCTAACACTATCACTCACAAGCTAGGAGGAGCTAAATCTACTGTTATCGATACAGGGTAAGACAAATCATATCGGGGGGTCAGTGACACAAAGACGTAACTCCATTTTTGCCTTTTTGAGAAAAAGTGGTTTAAGATAGAGGTCCACTTGGGCCTTAAGGAGTTAATTTTATGTTTCACTAGCCATTGACTTCAATTTTCATATATTATGAATATATCCCTTTTATAGCAGAAAAGTATCTTTTTATATATACAAGCATATGTATTCATATTTCTTTATCTTGTGCTATTGGTATTTTTCTAGGAAAAAAGAACCTTCAGTTGTCTTTGTACCTTCGCCATCTACAATCGTCTTCAGCAACTATAAAGTAGGTCAGGTCTACGAGATGACCCTTGACCTCAAGAACGTATCCGCAGCGAGTCGTCCACTCAGGGTCATTCCTCCAAAGACAGAATACTTTGCTGTAGGTCTAGGTGAGATTAGAACCTAATTCTAAAACAAAAAGCCCTATGACCTTTATTTTGCTAATTCAGTTGAAGCAAATGTGAAGATGCTCTAAAACACAAAAACTTTATTCTAACTTCCTCTGTTAATTTCAACTTTAGATTAAGTGTAAACACAGCTTTTGTTTTAAATCTAAGTAGAATACAGACCAGGTTTTTATTGATCCAGCTGTTGCAAGAAGTCAAATTTCATGTGCTACATTCGTGGTACCCAGGAAAACTTATGGCTTAAAACTGGAAATGTATCATCCAATGCATATAGATGTAAATGAAAATGAAAATCTGCTGTGAGAAATAAGAGAATGGTAGCTCACTTTGTATGTTGTATCTTATTACACACAGACACATCAGTGAGTACAAATAGGTCCTTTGTTGGATGAAGCTTTGTTTTTTTATCACCCCCAAATATTGTGTATTGCATTCATTTACACTCAGAATTTTTTTGCTGTTAAATTTAATGGCAGTTTTCTTTGTCATATAAGAATAAGGCTTGATAGTAATTTTGATTGCATTCTTCTCTGCTACAGGGAAATTCCCTGGTGAGGAGGGCATTGTTGCTCCCGGTATGAGCTGTCAGTACAACATCCGTTTCATGCCTGATGCTCTGATGGACTTTGAGGATGAGCTTACAGTCAGCACTCAGTCCAGTCAACCAATCACCGTCAAACTCCTGGGAAAGAGGCCACCACCTCTTCTTACATGTAAGTACATAATGCACTGATCAGGGGGCGTTTCACAAAAATTGTCATCAGTGACAAATGACAGTTTTGTCTGAAATCCTTGCTTCTGATTGGTTATCAGCATTGAAAAAAAAAGGCTTTGTGAAATGCCTCCCAGGAAAGTCTAGAGCTGCATGGATTCAGGTTTGTAGAATAGCACTCGGGATGAAGAAATGTGTTATGTTTAGTACTTTTCATACTGTATTTATGAAAATAATATTTTCTTCTTTACCCTTTCATTGCAGTTGCCAGTAGATCATGGCAAAGAATATGAGTGTTGTAGTATTATTGACTAAGGATGGCAATGTATTTCTTCCTTTAACTGTGTATCATGGTACTATACCATGGTACACAGTATTTTGGCTATGGTTCATATACCATGGTACTAACATTGTAGTACCACTGCAATTATTACGGTACACTACATATATAGAGCCATGGTAGAACTATCTGTATCTTGGTAGTACCATGGTAGTGCTTGTGACGCGCCTGAGTGCGCTTCGAACCAAGACTACTAAAAAAAGGGTTCGTTATCGGAGACATTTTGACACATAGACATTGGCCTCCTGACTGATATGTTCTGGGAAGTATTGTGGCGGTTTGGGGATGTGTTAAGCTTGTCTTTGGTGGCGAATCAGATTGTCGTGGTTTAGTGTTGCCCATGATCCGTGACAAATTGGGGGCTCGTCCGGGAGTCGAACCCGGGACCTCTCGCACCCGAAGCGAGAATCATACCACTAGACTACTACAACACTACTTATGATCAAACATACTGTTAACAGTGAAACTATGTTCAAAAGAGAATGACAATACTACATTTGTAACTTTTCATTGTTTAGGGCTTGTTCAAATTGTACAATTGAGATTGATACACAGAAACAGGTGTAGTGTTATTGGTGAAAATAATATAATTATATATTGTTTTAAAGAAGTTTACAAGAGGTAAAGTAAATACAGAGTGTTCATACTATTTGTTTGAAAGGACATGTACACATAAAACTTATGCATTCTTTTTAGGAAGAAAAGCTCTAACAGCAGAAGTCTAATGAGTGTACTGAGTACTATAGTAGAGGTATGAAGCTGCTTTGTACATGTTGTTGAATGTATCATGTTTCATATTTGTTGTTTTATTGAAAAAGAGCAAGTCATCAGTATTTATCGTTTTCAGAAAAGGATTTCAAAAATGCCATTCATTTGTGACAATTTGTTGAAAATCATGTATTAGATGGTTTTTCCTGGTTTTAATGTTAAAATCGTGCTTACACTCACTTGGTGGAAGATTAGCTATCTTTATCTTTCACATATTTAACGAGCTGTTAACAGTATGTTTGATCATAAGTAGTGTTGTAGCTGTGGTAAGGTAACAGGACCATGAAAGGTTATAAATATTGGTCGTAAATTTATTACTATATTGTATCAGGTGACAAATGTAAATTTGTTTGTTTTGCCTATATAATCACTTGCATATTATATCTGGAAATATATCATTGTTTAACAGTATTTTGCATTATTACCTGCAGGTATTTATAAGCGTACTTGAAATATTTCAGATTCAGCGTGACATTTGTGTGTCTATTCAAAAGGCAGAGGACCATGGTTTCAGTTTTCAGTGGCAATGATGTATATGTTTATTGCCAGTTGTTCCTTTAAAAGAAAAGAAAATGTTGTAGCGGTTGTATCCAGTATTGCTGTGCAATGGGTATAAGTTTATAAAGAGGGCGTTCATTTTTCCTTGAAATACCATCTTGTTATTGTTAATCGATAAACTGTTGTGCGCTTATGTAAGACTATTCACTAAGCATACAAGGATGAGCTTAGCCAAAGTATTCAGTTAATGTTACTATGTATATGTATCCAATAACTATGTTTATTGTTAGAGTTACAGAGTTTAACTTACAGAGCATGCTTTGTGCTTATATACATGTGTTGCTAGAAAGTTCTTCCATAACTTTCTGTTTTAAGGAGGGAGGTGTGACGCGCCTGCGTGCGCTTCGAACCAAGACTACTGAATAAAGAGTTCGTTATCGGAGACATTTTGACACATAGACATTGGCCTCCTGACTGTTATGTTCTGGGAAATATTGTGGCAGTTTGGGGATGTGTTAGGCTTGTCTTTGGTGGCGAATCAGATTGTTAGGTTTAGTGTTGCCTATGATCCGTGACAGTGCTGTATCATGGTAATACCACGGTAATACCATTTTTTTTGTTTTGGTAAGGGGTAAAAGTGATCTGTACCTAGCTGGGGTAAACAAAGACTCTCATAATGTGTGTAAATTGCTCAAAGAGCAAATAAATTTGAGAAGTTTGCAGGGGTAGGACGAAAATCGTACACTGTTGACAATAATGATTTTGTCTTAATTGTCTCCCATTTTTCTTAAGTATCTCCTGTTGTAGACTGCGGGCACTGTCTCGTCGATGGCACCTCTAACACCGAGTTTTTAGTCAAGAATCTTGGTGGTAGTGGACGCTTCTGTGTCATGCCTAGGAAGTGCTGGCCAGCAACAAACTTTTCGGTAAGTAAAGAATAATAATAATGGGTTCTTGTATAGCGCTCATGTGAGTCAGAGTTTCATGCGATATGATCATTAGATGTAGAGCATTCTTCTTTCATATGATGTTTTGCAGCTATAGGGAGTTGTTGTATGATTGGCAATCAGGGGCGATCCAGGATTGTCCAAGAGGGGGGGGGGG
>BEXV01001554.1:84394-98855 GCA_003118195.1 Hemicentrotus pulcherrimus
GAAATAGGTTGAAGTTGAGAAAATATTTTCCAGAAACCTAAATGTATCCAAATAAAACATCCAATCACCAAGTTTGTTATGGTTTATGGATTTGCATTTATATTGATTGGGCTAATTGTTGTCCTTTTAATTAGTCTATCTTAAAACTATTGCATGATAAACAATTTAGCGTGTTTCAAAGCCTGTCTCTCTCTCTCTCTCATGAAGCTATTCCATTACCAGAACTAAAACTCATGCATCTTAAATCCTCATCATCCTCATCTTTAATCGTTGAATCCTTGATGATTCAGGCTGGGGTCTATATACCAAAAGCAAATGGATTCCAGTAGATTGATGCTTCATCTTTATGTACATATCTTTCAGTTTCAATGTTTTTTCTTTTCTTTTGTAGGTTTCATTTAAGCCCACAGACACCCAAACCTATGAAGAAGAAATCACAGTAGTCTGTGATAACTGCACTGTCAAGCACTTTACTCTCAAAGGTAAGGTACCACCAATAAAATGCCTCGTAAGAATGCATGTTTGATAACAAGCAAAAACAATTTTCTTGTTTGTGATATCAGTGTTATCAATGTATTTGAATTGAACTGGTTAACTGATTAAAAAATAAACATTCAAAATAGCCCAAAGGCTAAAATGAATTGATTTTTAAAAGATTAGAAAATTACATTTAAATACAATACATTGAAAATTGGTAATATAAAATACAGTAATGTGCACTGTAATATACAAAGTTTAAAAATCTAACAGAGAAATGAAAAGGATAGACAAGATTAAGCTTGAAATAGAAGAAGAGGGAGAACTTAAGGTATTAAGTAATCAAAATAGTTTAACACAGAACAATACAAATTTAGATTCATTTGCAGTAATTTTACATTTATAAGGTTTGGAGAAATGTTTGGATAAATTTAGGAATTTAGAATAGCAACATAATATCAACCAATTTCATCTGTATGAGTCTCTGTAGGTGAGGGTCAGAGAGCCAGAGTGCTGCTAGAATCAGCTTCAGGGAGTGAGAAGAATCCAACCCCAGGAGAGCTGGTTGACGTGACGGCTAAGAATCACATCAGGTTTGAAGATATCAACCCCATGACCTACGTCACTGAAGAACTCACCATCAGGAATCTAACGTAAGAATTTGTTGTCTTTATCATCCATTTCATTACTATAGAGCCTGAAACTTTTATGTCCTGACATTTTCACAGAAACTGTTCATGCAATGAGCACCATTTTCATTATGAATATCCCACTTTTGAAATTGAAACCCCGATTAGACTTTTACCACTAGGCACCTGGGATTGTAGTAAGCCTATTAACTACGAGCGCTTTGCAATGTAATCCCATGGCAAAAAAATCTTTTGAAATTGAAAAATAAAGTGCTAGTTTAAAGGTACTATATGACCCATTTGCAGGCCCAAAAAATGAAAAGGTTTAATTCTACAGTAAAGTCTAGAAAGTATTTAAAGCTTCAAACTGTTTCAAATCTAGACTAGTTTTAGTGAAAGTTTTATGCATGTGACATTTTCTGATTTTACAATATTCTTCATATGGCCACTTTTTGTTTTCCATTTCGTCCACTGCATTATTTTCATTTTATTATATCAATTTGGTTACCTTTTTCTAATGTTTCATTCTTTTTTTTTCTTCTCATTGTATCTACTCCTCATGTTGCCATTATGTTTGTGAATACTCATTATAGATCGATGCACTCACAAACGTACAATTTCAAGATTTCATTTGCTTCAATGTGGAAGTAGACTCAAAATCTCAATATTTTTTGCGTTTTGTCTGTATTTTGTTCAACTTTACTTCTCTGGTTGGTCTTACACAAATTTTGTTACCTGTAATGAAATATCTATGGGATTTAGTAATGCATTTATACTAGAAGACTGTTTCAGTAGAGCCAGAAGGGCATTAACTTGTATAGTGCTACAAAGAGTTTAGTTCCATTTGGCTTTGAGAGGACAATACAGACACCCTATCTCAACGGCTAAGAAGGTCAAATGAGATATTGAATGTTTCCCTCTTGTTTTTCCTCTTTAATTTCTCAGAAATGTGGAGTTGCCGTTCCACTGGCAGCTTGTACGTTCATCACCAGAGTACAGGGATCCCTTCAAAGAGGGTAAGAAAGACGGGCAACAGATCTCAAGGGTAGCTGATGAAAGGAACATATTCTGCATTAACATGGAGAAAGGAGTATTACCACCCTCTGGAACTGCTGTCACCAGTGTTGCCTTTGCTCCACCCAAGGTACATACAAATATTTTGTCATTTTGTTTCCTTGGTATCCATTCATTGAAAAAAAAATTCTGTCTATGTCTTCTTGTTTCATACATCAAAAGGTTTGTTTGTTCATGTTAATTCTTATTTTCGTCCGTACATTCCTGCTCCATATGTATTTTCTCTCTTTCCTTCTCTAGGCTTTCTCTCTCTTTCCTTCTCTCCCTCCCTCCCTCCATCTCTCCACCTCTCCTTTTTTTCTCTCTCTTCTGTCTTTCTCTAGAGATGTCCCCCCCCCCTCTCTCTCTCTTTCTTTATCACTGTTGTTTTCAGATGATTCTCTCTCACATTCCAGAATATCATAGTCTCTCATACAACATTCATTCTCACTTTTACATTCTTTCATACTGCATCAGCAACATTGCAATTTACTACATGAGTCTGAAGAAGCTTGCTGCACACCATGCACGCAAGTGAAAGCTTACCAAAACATTTGGATTTTCTCCTGATTGTAAAGAAAGAACTATTTTTCATGTCTCTCCTACATTTCATTTTTCTTCCCTCCCAGATGGGTCAGTTTGAGAGTGTTTTACAGCTGGTCCTGAAGAACATCCCACGCCCTGTGGCGACCCGCAGAGTCAAATCATCCTCATCCCAACCACGGTCCTCATCGTCTTCACAGTCGGGCGACACCTCCAAGCAACCTCCCGTCTGCTCCACACCCCGCCCCACCAGTCACACTGCATCCCAAGCCTTCATTACACAAAGGGAAGACGGTGATGATGATAGTGATGGTGGTAGTGGTGGTGGTGGTGGTGGTGGTGGTGATGTTGGGATGGGGGATGGTGGTGTAGGGGAGCATGCTGAGGAAGGGGACAGTCTGGGATTGGAGGTAGAGCTGAAGGGGGTATGCAAGGAGTATGAAGTTCTGGTCCAACCCTATGCTATCTTCGTCCCCGGCCAAGTGCTACAATCAACAGCCACCCGAAGGAAGTTTACGGTCAGTACATAATGATAATAATCTTCTGTGCATTTATGGTGCATCATTTATACATTCTGATATGTACTCTCAAAGAGCGTTGGAAATCCATTTTTGCCTGGTGTATGAAGATTAGGGTAAAAAGACTGTTCATACTTTACTCAGAGCACTATGCCTGTATTTGTAGATTTTAGGGAAGCAGTTGTAATAATTCACATCATTGTACACCTATGAGCAGTCTAGGTATGATAGGAAATGATGTCATGATTGTGTTGTTTTACTCAGTTATATAGTTCAGATGTTTAGTAAACCAAAGGAAATTGCCAGTAGTTTCCATTGTCGCTCTACCAAGATGCTGACTGTATGATTTGTCTCAATTGTATTTCAGATGTTGAACTACAGCAAGTTTCCCATCGTGTTACATTGGAGCTCTTTGAAGGACAGTCACATCATAGAGGTGCAGACACCTGAGGGTCAGATACCACCAGAGAGCTCGGTAGAGCTAGAGATGACCATCATAGGCGGTCATCCAGGACACATTGACCACACTTTACACTGTGATATTGACCATCAGGAATCCACTGTACCACTCAGGGTCGTAGCTGATGTCAAGGTGAATAACTGATTGATGAAATCAATTTCAATTTAATTTCCAATTTCGATTCTATTTCCATTTTTCAATTCAAATTCAAATTCAAATTCTCATTCCAATTTGATAAAAGGATAATAATCATTGATTTTGATGCATGTGTAGATTGACCAGAGAATCAACCACTAGACCAATTCACATCTCGGTCATATGAAAACTCTACCATTTTCAAATATTCATTATTGTTCACGATAGCATGAATCTTTCCATGATATGGAACACTCCAGAAATTCATGAAATCCCATTTCTATGACTCTCGTACCTCAGGGTCCAGAGGTTTCCATCGAGACACCCTCCCTAGACTTTGGGTTGGTACGCCTTGGTCAGACAATGAGGAAGCAGTTTTATCTGACCAATGAGAGTCAGGTCGCTGCTCAATGGAATCTCAAGGAGAGCAAAGAGTTTCTTCTCAAGGATCAAGATTCTGGACAGGTATAGAGTAAAGCCATTCTAAGTCTGCTCTTATTGATTCTCTCAAATTTGTGTATTGTGATTGTGTGTACAATTTTCTCAAATTTGTGTATTGTAATTGTGTGTACAATTTTCTCAAATTTGTGTATTGTTATTGTGTGTATATTTTTCTCAAATTTTTTTATTGTTATTGCGTGTACATTTTTCTCAATTTATTTTATTATAAAGCTTTCTTTACTTACTAATCTGCTTAGTTTATAAAGAATTTATGATAAAGAACTATGTTCTAATGTGATTTTATGATCAATTAGAATATTTACCTCCAGGGTGCTATCATATTTCTGATCTTATTATGCATTGCTCATCTTGTAGAAACATCATCATTGATAGGTAACTTCGCGTCTTGAAATGTGGGTCGTTTGAAACACTTCTATCTTTTAGAGGGATTGGGTAACTTTGTCTAAGATTCTGAAACAAAATCCTAGATTAAGTTCATGCTGCAATGATAATTATAAACCTTAGGTCAGTCAGGAACCCCTTGACTTTTACAAGTCGATTGCCCGTCTGATTATCAAGATATTTATGATTGGAAATCAAAATTAAGAAATTTGTTTCCTAAAGGTTTTCATAACACTACAGTCTATTGGGGGGAAATGAGTATGGTAAAACCGGTCACTCAAAGATTTACACTTTTTTGAGGCACTTCATGAACATTTTGAAGCGCGATTATTTTAGGGGTTCAACATTACACCAAATCACAGACACTGATAACAAGTAGGGCCATGCATCTCAGATTTAAGATTGTTAAATGATGCCTTTAAGGAGTAGAGATATTATAGGAACAGTGAGATTATGTATCAAACATTGAACTACTTCTGCCTGTAGTTCTGTACCTTCTCTTCAATTTCAAATTGTTGATTATGAGTTTTAAACCACTCATTCTATTGATTCCATTTTATTGTAGAGGTGTTGTGGTCGAGTGGATACGTCGCCAGACTGTCGATCACAAGGTCCGCGGTTCGAGTCCCGCCGCCGCACTAATGTCCTTTGGCAAGACATTGATCTACATTTGCCAGACTCCACCCAGGTGAAGTAAATGGGTACCTGGTAGGAATTTATTCCTTGAAATGCTAGAGCGCCGTATGGCAGCCGTGCTAAAGCCAGGGTAATAATCGGGAACGCCAGGAGTTAAGCGCATTTGAACATGAACTTCATGGAAAATGCGCTATACAAATGCATTACTATTATTATTACTATTATTGTTTATTGCAGAGTGTGTCAGAGTTTACCATCACGCCTTCCAGTGGAGAGCTTGGCCCTCTCTTGTCCGTCCTGGTAGAGGTTGTCCTTTTTCCGACCCGCCGTCGGCAGATAGACTCTGTCATAGAGCTGACTGTAGAGGGTGGCAAAACTAGGTGAGTTGGAAAACCCGGGAATGGGGTGTTTTGTCAGCTTCCGTAGATGCCTTTTCCCTGATATTTAAGTGAATTGTGATCTTTCATTATCAGTTTCATGTTTATGATGTTCATGTTCATCTGCCTGTCATCAGAACATTCTACCTAGAAAAATAGTACCCATGAACACACAGGATGAAATACCACACTGTCAGGGTGGCAGGGCGAGTATTGGTTTAAAGAGGGGAGGGAAGGGGGTGGAGATAATCATCTTTATTTGAATGGCAGTTGCCCTAGTGATGTTTATCCCATAAGGGTAATTCTCCAGGTAATAATAATACACCCTTTCATGGTTATAAGGCTGCCATTTTAATTTACGAGAAAACATTGCGCCATCAATGTTTTCAGATGCGAATATGTATTGTTGCGTCACTGCCTGCAATGCGCACTCACATCATATTGACATGGCGCCATTTTGATTTACGAGTAAACAAACTTGTTTACTCTATGTTTAAGTCTATACAGAAAATGAATACATTTCAAAGAGAAAGCCTGTTTGAAAGACTTAGTCTGCTGTAAGAAACAACTCCGTGCTGTTTACCTTTAATCTTGCGATGCCTTTTCTTCCTCCCTGCAGGTTTGTTGGTGTGTATGGTGAGGTACAGAGCCCTCAGGTGTGTGTCCTGGAGAGTACCCTGGAGCTACCTGAGGTGTACCAAGGTATCCCTGTCACACACACCATACAGCTCTTTAATCAGACTATGCTTCCTGCATCGTACCAGTGGCAACAGGTAACCACTTCATAGGGTTCTGAGATGTGATATTAATGATATTAATAGTGATTTTGTTTACCCATGGAAGCCTTATTACTGGCATCATTGCTCTTCTTCCCAAGGGCCATCCTATAGACTATTTTTGTAATGTAATCAAATCTAATGCACACATTCTTGATAAGTCCTTTGTTACTTCATTCACCTGTTACAAATAATTGTATTTTAATAGTCAGAGTTCAAATTGCGTACATTAATTGTCGGTAGGTAGGACAAACGTTATGGCTTGCCCTACCTAAGTGCGAGAATTCTCAACTCTGACATGACAACGGGTGTTCACGCCTATATATATATATATATATATGCAGTTCGCTTTCTGACTATTGAAATACAATCATTCTTAATGGGTGAGTAAAATAATTTGTATTGAGGCACTACACAAAGATGCATTTAATGAGGTAACATTAGGAAAATGGCTCATTGGTATTTACCAAGCGATGTCCATGCACCCATTCACACCTGGATAGTTTGGGGGCTGTTAGTTATATTCTCAATGCATTCACTGTGTATTCAGTATTATATCTGTTACTACTATACACATGAAGTTGAATTCTTAAAATCTTGATTGTCTGCTCTATGTCCATGGATATTACTTTTATCGAAAAATAATATCGCTTGTGACATCGTTTGTCTCGCATTGTATGGTCAACAAGGGATCAAAAGATCACGACGTTTTGTGCGCCGCTGCAACACTTCGTCAGGTGATAAATATGTTGTAATACGAAGTGTTGCAGCGGCACACAAAACATTGTGATCTTTTGATCCCTTGTTGACCATACATAGCGAGACAAACTATGTCACTAGCGATATTATTTTTTATACTATATCCGCAATGAGTAATATATTTAGCATTATCGATATTACTTTTGTTCAGGGCTTTGAACATTCACTCTGAGTTGAAGTGTGCAGTGTGCAAAAACATAATCGAGAGTGGGACATGTGGATTTGTGTCGTGCCAAAGGACTTTAGTGATGAGCTTAGATTTGAACCCTCAACTCTTGGATTGAGAGTAAAGCGAATGAACCACTATCCCACGACACCTCCATCAGATTATGTATACCAGGGTGTCCCTTTCACATAAACATTTGCGGTGCAGGTCTTTCAAAGGTACTTGTGATTAGGGATATCGCAAATATTACATATTTTGAGTCTATTTTGATCACTTGTAAAAAGTATTGCTGAATCAAACTTTAATCAGATGACACATAAAGAGCATCTGGCTATTTCCTTCATCCCTCACATTCTTCTTTTGCAGCCCAAAGGGAAACAGTCATCAATTTGTTCAGTAACCTTTGACCCAGAGCAAGGCATTCTGGGACCACATGAACAGCTTCCCGTTTCGGTTACAATTGTTGCCAAAGAACAAGTAAGTTGTAGAGAAATGTGTACTATATCTGAAAAATGATGATGTACTGCAGGATTAAAATGAAGGTCTGATACATATAAGTATATACTGTTGGTCTCTCAAGTGTACCAACATTATGTTTTGGTTTTGTAAACAAAACACATGAAATCTTTGAAATGGCAAAGTACAATAACTCACAACCATTCCATTCTCAGTTATTTTGGTCAATTATGAAGTGTTTGTTCATGTATTTTCATTTCATACCAGCTAGATCCATATTTTATGATCATCACAAGGATATGAAAGTGAGAGAAAATTTGCTATCAATTGAAACCAGGTTTTTTCATCACTTTGGCAACAGTTTATCCTAGATGATAATTAAACAAATATGCCTGCTAGGAATCATAAAGGACTCTGTGAACATTAACATCATCTTCAAATGATTGTCTCTCCTGCTCTAGGGCCCATTGTCTGATGTGTGGATACCCTGTCTGGTCAGTGGAATGGTCAAGCCTATATTCCTGGCTTTAGTAGGAGACGTCCAGGGACTGAGGGTGACCTACAGGACACCTGAAGTCAGACCGTCCACTGCACTGGACACAGGAAATAGGTATTGTGATCCTTCTCAGAACTTCTCATCTCGATCGCACTCTAATTTTGATTAGTCAGATGTAGAGTTGTTGTAGACGAGTGGTTAAAAACACTTGATTGGTAATTCAGATCCCAACATAAGATATGTACTGTATACGCAGATACTTTTTGTGGATTCTGCACTAAGATCGGGAAGCGCGGAGTTTAGAACTCGCAAAAATATAAGCATGACTTCTTATGCGTGTATTGAACTGGCTGAATTGCATGCAACGCAAATTTAAGAACCCATGAATATGTTTTGGGTCGCTCAGTGCGAAAAATTAATCACCCAAAATAACAGTATACCATGTATCATCAATCATTTTCATACTTCAGTTAGAGCACAGAATATTCAATGGCTTGCAATCTGTCAACTGGTTCATTTATAAACTCTCCCAAAGTGCCTTTATTTAAGTTAACCATAACTGTTACTAACTTTTTTGCTCGCTGTGATTAACTTTTTCCTTCTTTTAAATTGTAGTTGTGTCATAATTCTATGACTTGACCAATATTACAAAACCATCAAATTAATTTCCTTTTATCTATCAGGCTATCGGAGGAACCTTCCAACGAAGACGCACCTCTAGCCCTGGACTTTGGTGATGATGTAGAGCTAGCGACCACACCCAAAAGGCTGGTCTACCTGACCAACCACACAGCCATCCCTGCTCCATTCTCACTCACCGTGGATATGTACTCAGCAGGGAAACCCCCTACTCCTCCTCAGACGGATAGACCTACTGCAGACAGCCCTAGGAGGTACGTATCACTTGATCTCTAATTTTAAAGATTATTTAAAAGAGAAAAGTTGTAATGACATTGTCAAATGCAGTTATATTGTCAATTATTATGCTAGATATTGTGATATTCTGTCCATGATGTTGGATGACATTCATTGTAAACATATGAAAAGAAAATGTCAGATCAAGTTCAAATAGGGCCCTATGCTAGGATGTTCCTCAATAACTGATCTTTCCTACAGTAGTTTGACAGGTTCCTAGATTGCATAGACACACAGCTGAATAAAGTCTTATACTGTCTGGTGTATGTTGGCATTGTTGAAATTTCTGTTCCAGGTCATATGCATGTAAATGAGGATTTGGCTCTTGAATCGTTTATTATGTTTACACTAGCTGTAAGAGAATGGATCCCACAACATGTTTAATAAGTCTAGATGTTTGAGCTCTTAGTTATTAGGGGTCTAATTACAGTCAAACCTGATTTAACAACCACCTGTCTACAAAGACCAAATGTTCTGCTTCCCATGAATACAGTATCCCATTGAAACATATATCAAAAGAACCTGTACATGAAAATCACCTGCCAACTATTAGACTTGTCTTGTCTCCCTTGAGTAGTCTATAAATACAGGTTTCACTTTACTGGAAATGTTCATGTAAATGACTTGGAAATTAACTCTTCTACATGGAGTACATGTATCTAACCTCATGACTGTTTTTCCCCCCATTGAAATACGAACTGAGGCATTTTGATGCTATTTTTTTTAATATTCTCTTGTTAAATATTTACTATGAAGACTCATGTACATGCATATGCGTCTTCTTCCTATGTCTGTTATTCAATCCAGGCATGGAGCGTTGCTGAGCAGAACGGCCAACCTGGCCGACCCCAGGAGCAAGTCCTTAGCCCAGAGCCAGACGGACAGCATGAAGGCCATACTGAGAGAGGGCCAAGGGGCAGCATTCCTGGTACAACCGTGCTCAGGGATCCTGGAACCGTTCGCTACTCTGGAGGTGGCCGTGACTGCCTATAGTGACATGTGGGGGAACTATACTGACCAGCTCAACTGCAAGGTAGCTAGGCCATTAGTTTAAATATAAGATTTTTTACCATTTGTGTATAATGCACCTCAGAATTATCTGTTAAAACATAAATAGGTTGCCATATGAATATTGTTTACCATGTGTGTTTAATAGAAGGATTTTTTAGTCATATCCTGTATATTTATCCAAACCAATCCAAAGGATGTTCCAAAATTTCCTGGCCGCCATAAAATGCTACAAATCTCCCAATGTTTTTAAGAAGTAAATTGTGAGTAAATGACTTTAAAAAAACACAATTTTGGCTGTATTGGTAAGACTTCAGGAAAGCTTGTGGTCATCATCAGTAACTCTATGTTGTTTATGAGAATGTTTAGAAAGTGTATTTTCTCTTTCCATTAACAGGTATCAAACTTGGACCCTGTATGTATCCCAATCAGCTTAGGTGTGACTGGCTGCCCTCTCAAGTTTCAGATGGCAACCATCAGAGGTCAGATCCCGTTTGTGAGGTTCGGAACCCACATCTGTGGTGTGCCATCCATCAACAGACCACTCAAGATTATGAACAATAGCCCATATGGTGAGTTCTACTTTCTTCTTTTTATTTCCTCTCATCTTTGTCACTCTGTTTTTATTTACCTTTCTCCACATGCCTTTATCATTTTCTTTCTTTGATATTTAACCTTTTCACTGCTGTAAGCAATTTAGACCAACCAAAACGTGTACATTTAATGTAATGAAAAGGAGGCTTTCTTCATTCTTATCATGAAAAACAGGTTCATTGGTTAAATTTAAGTTGAACATCATTGATCAATCATTGAAAGTAGAATCACCAAGAATTTTTATGTTAATAGAAGTATGTATTGTGCTCTCAAATGTTAGAGGTTGTGTGTTCAATTTCAAAATGAAAATTGTGAGCTTTAATCTCGGAACATTGCGCTTCCATTCTTGGTTAACAGAAATGCGTGTTGACTGGAGACTCTTCAACCTCATGGAGGACGACCGCAAGTTGATTGACCTTCAGGTGATCTACGGTGACCCCTTCCCGATCCTTGACCCCAGTGGTGCAGAGGTCATCGCGGAGGAGGATGATGTCATGGAGAGCGATGAGAGACTGGACGGTGACCCTGAGACAGGGGAAGAGGCTGCGGGAGGTGGTGGTGGTGGTGGACTGCTGTCTAAGATAGCTGATGATCTTGAGGCGTGTGAGAAGGATAGGCCAAAGGTGCTGAGCGTCCTGATGAGGGAGCATGAAGGTGTACCGGCTGATGGTCCATTCAGCATCGATTTGAAACAGATGGTAAGTGACAGTGGTGTAGGTGTATGGGTCTACAAGGGAGTACGTCAATCTCTCCTCTGAATGACTTAAAGTTTCTTTGGTTTTCAATCCGGGCATCGATATGATTTGAAGTAACAATCTTTCTCTTGATTTTAGTTACTGCCATCATAAAGATTGAGGGACCTACTGTAGAAATAGCCTTTTGACATGTACGTTAATAATTAATTACTCTTGAATGTTTTTACATTGTTCACTTTACATCAGTAAACCATTTGTTGTAATATTCTATTAAGTAGCGTTTATATAGTTTGCATGAAATGTGCATGAAATGTGCAAGTCTAGCTGGGATGGAAGTGATTTGTCCAGTTTAATTACACAGTGAAACCTGTCTATAAAGACCACCCAAGGGAGACAAGAAAAATGTTCATTGTAGACAGGTGGTCTTTGTGTACAGTTGGTCACCAAAGCAGGTTTGACTGTAGTTCTGTTTCTTGCCTCTCATAGGTGATACCTGGCCGTGGGACAGCAAACATAGTCGCTAGCTTCTCACCCGAGGCCTGCCATCTGCTCAGTCAGAGATCCTCAGACTGTGTCGGCTATGCCCTGGGGTACCTGAGTCTTGATCAACCAGAGCTGCGCAGCCAACCGGAAAATGTGACCCGGGGTCAAGCGTTCCAAGTGCCCCCTCTACGACTTGATTTCACGGCTTATATCAAGACTGCCTTGTAAGTCTTGTCTCCGAATATATGTGTAGCATACAATGTATAAAGGTGTCCTGGTATAGTGGGTCCATTGAAATGTTGATCAAGTGGTTCAGGGCTCAACTACAACAGTCATTTGTTTTAGGCAAGATATTAATCATGATTTGATACTGCCAACCCAGACATGGTAAAAATAGCACTTGATCATTGTTGCTTTCGGTAACTTTGTAAAATCTGTGGAATTGGGATATGTTCATAATAATAATAATAATAATAATAATAACTATTTCTTATATGGCGCTTTTCAGGAGGGCCCTATCAAAGCGCCTTACAGATATATATACTATTACCCCGGTCATCGGATTCAAGGCTTACCCACACACAATGTATGCACATTATCCACTCCCTGGGGAGCATTCCAGCCAGGCGTCATTTTTACAAGCGCACACTTGCTAATCTAAGCACATTAGCTTTCGCATCCTACCGACCGGGTACCCATTTAACACCTGGGTGGAGAGTGGCAAATGTAAATCAATGTCTTGCCAAAGGACATTAGTGCCGCGGTGGGATTTGAACCGCGGACCTTGTGATCCACAGTCCGGTGACATAACCACTCGTCCACGACACCTTCATGATGTAAATGTAGCTATAATTATAGTTATTACTTTGGTTGTATCATAATCATCTCTTTGTAGAGCTCAAAAGTTGTCACCAGATGTTTCTAGTTTTGATTGACTACTGCTATTTGAAAGAAGAAAAAAAAAAGAGAGAAGTATTATTACAAGTACTTTACTATAATTCCATTATTTGTATAACTGTTGCGTTGCATTCAATCTCACATCCAAATATCATCAGGCCTAATAAAACTAAGATGTTATATTGCCCTTTTGGTGCCAAAACATGGGTCTGAAATTTTTGTTAAACATGTTATTTCTTTGTTCTTTCTTTCTCCCTCTGTTGGCTGATATATCTCAGTTTTGAATGCCTTAATACATTTTTTGTTGTTGAAAAGCGGACCATAAATTCCAAGGTTTTTTGGTCAGCCGCAATGTACATCTTTTTTTTGTACGCCTCACGTTGAATATTTAATTCCTTTGGCAGTGTGAGTGTAGAGACGTCAGAGGAGGAAGGCCTCACCTACCAAACCGCTGCAAGTCAGCTCTTGAACCTGGACCCACCCATCCCACCTACCCCGACCCTCCACGATCGCCCCTCCGTACGCTCCTGCTCCCTCCATGCCTGCCACCTCACCAGCCTAACGGCCACCCTCACCAACAACACCCAGACGCCCCTCTCCTTCCAGGCTGTCACTCCTCTGCCCTTCCTGCTCCAGAGGATCGACCCAGTTACTAAGAAGACCAAGAAGGGCACCATTGTTAATGTGAGGTCAGAGGTCACGGAGACAGGAGTGCTTTATTCGCTACCTACACAGAAGAACTTGCAGGTAGGATATAATGTTGCATAAATTAAAAAGCAGCAGATCATTTCAACTGATTGGAACCACTACCAAACATAATAGGGGGTAAAGCTCTTACTCCAAGTACACCTGTGTGTGTTTATTTGTACCCTCAAATATTGATCTTCTGTGATATTTTTGTTGTATTGAGAGTAATGTGAACATCTGTGAGTTCTGAGTGCTTAAGTTTATGTAGTGTATGACTTGTCTTCTTCTTTTCAACCTCCCGGTTATGATTTGATCTCAGCTACAGCATAGAATATACCTTGATAATGCACACACCCAAATTAGTTCCAAATTATTTCTTTAATTCCAAAAGTAATGTGACAGAGTTCTGAATTCTTGTTCTTTGTATGCCCTTAGATCAAGCTTGGATTCCAGCTGGACCTGGCTTTGATCATGAATAACCTAGAGCACCTTCTCCTCAACGAGAGCAAAGAGGGCGTCCTATTGACATGCGAAGAAGGAGAACGTAAACTCCACATACACAAGGATCTCCTGCTCTGCTACACAAACAACACAGTCCAGGTATGAATTTAGAGTTGCAAAAACAGATTGAAACAACAGAACATAAGTTGATATAAAATAAAGGTCGTTGTTTCAAATCTGTTACAAGATAAGCTGTTGACAAGAGAGTATTGCAAATTTTGTTGATGTTAAGGGATCATTTGATTTAGGTACTGTTTCCTGATGTTTGGAATAGGCAATGAAATAAAATTAGTTCTCATTATTAAAGACAGCTTAAAAATAAAATGCAAAACCCATGTGAAACCCCCCCCCCCCCCC
>BEXV01001555.1:12562-23298 GCA_003118195.1 Hemicentrotus pulcherrimus
CCCCCCCCCCCCCCCCCCCCCCGAACCCCCACCACTCCCCCATATTGCTACAGTATGCAAATCATGATGCCCTCCTACCCCGCCAAAGTGATAAAATTCCATGACAAATACGTGCAATGCGTTTTGTTTTATGCCGTCATGTTCAATATTCTGTTCAATTGATATCACTTGAGGAGAGCGTCTAGCTAGCTCGGATAGATTGGTTGTCAGTTCCTATTTCGTCTTGTTTCAGCTGATTGTTTGGCCTGGACGGTGAGCTGTAACTTCGTCGCTTCTTCTGAATTTATTCCCGTGTAACGATACCTTAGACATCGGTAACAGTTATTCCAGCGCATTCAGAGGGCTGAGTCGAGACGAAAGAAAATACAATTTCAAAACTATGTAGGGAAGACCGGCAAACAAGAAACGGGGAAATTTTTTTTCTTTTTATTCTGCACAGAAATTCAATGACGAATAATTCCCGCTCTAATAACACTGGGTTATTCAAAATGAACATTTACATGGTAGTTACATGATAAATGATAGGCATGTTCATACCAATAGTATTTGATGATGATATTCTAAAACAAAATCCTTTTATTGCGTGAGGAATGAAGAGGATGGAATATAAGAAAATAATACAATGTAGGAGAATGGATGTTACAAGCTACAAACACTAAGCATCGCTGAGAGGGAGTGTTGGAACACCCTCCCCCTCACACTGCTCCTCAAATTAAAAATTGCCAATGTGTATTGTCGTCGAGAAAAATTTTACTTTACCTTCTTCTGCTTTTCTAATTAAGTTCAAAAGTTAGAACATTATAAGAAAAATTTACCCCAATAATCCCCACCCCAAGCCTACAAAGACACGGTCTGCATCTTCCATCAAAATAAACGTTCTACAGCGACATCAGGAATGGCATAGATGCGGATTCGCAGATGACTGATTCCCAAGCCATATATTCAGACGTTCCCTTGGCATTACTCTGCCTGGAGAATTAAGGCTTAATGAAAAGAAATGAATCCACCAATAACTCGTCATCTCTCATTTACGCTCCCCACTCTGACTTGGTAGACAGGGAGGATGCTTACCAACGAGAGGTAAGATGGCATTATCAGGGAGCCGCTGCAGGGGTGCTTTGGGATTTTACTCCCCCCATTTAAACCTCGAATTGGCAATGTTGGAAGATCTTGAATATCCTCTTTTCAAGAAATCTTAATATTTGAAGATATTTTTGTTTTTATCTTTCTTTCTTTCTTTTTATCGCTATATTTATTAATTTATTTATGAAATCATTTGTTTATTTGCTCATTTATTAATTTTTTGTGATTCATTCATTCATTGTATCATGGACCCTACCACAGGGTCCATGATTGTATTATTTGTTGAAACTTGTCCTTGGCTAATTTGTCGGCGAATATCCCAGTATATCTTAGTTTTAGTGTCTGTACTATTTATCAGATTCTTGGCCATATTATGGTCATCTTATTTTTGTATCTATTTTTAAATTAGTTTAAGGTTAATGAGTTCTACTTTTTCACAAAATATTTTTAAAGTGTATGACGGATAGATTTACATGATAGATTGGATGAGCACATTATCAAAGTAAGGTTTTAACAAAAGAAAAAGAAAAGGGAGATGAAATGTGTTTTTGTTTTTTTTAATCGAACAAACACATACATGAAAGAGAGAGAGAGAGAGAGAGAGAGAGAAGGGAGAAAAGGGAGACAGATAGAGAAATACAGAGTATAATGACGAGAGGGTTCAACATTATGTAAGGATTCCCTTCCCAATTCACACGATCATATGAATACCCTAAAACAGAAGAAAAAAATATCAACAGAAAAACAAATAACTTTTGACCACGACTATTTTGGTTTATTGAATCTCCTATTCACCAACTGGTAACTGATGCGCATACATTTTACATGAATATGAATATGCATGATTGACAATAGTTAAGATTCGTAACAAGAAAACAGACAGACTGACTGACAAAAAGAGAAGAACTTGGTTGATAATGTAGCGGGAATACATCACACATGAAAAAATTATTTTTCTTTCATTTGTTGCTCCAAATTCAATGTGTCACCCGATCTTTGGTGGTGCAGCACATCTCCACAGGGACACCGCGCGTCTGTAGAATGGTGAAAATGTCGTGAGAAAAATGCTTGGTGACTTCGCTTCTCGTTAGTAGGGAGTAAACATGGTCCATGACAGATGTATGATAAATCAACCCAACTTCAGCGAGACCATTCTCAATGCTGCATGTTCTCATTGTTGGAACAGGCGTGAAGTATATTCTTGAAGATGCTTCTGTTCTCCTTTGAGGGGAAAATGTGGCCGTTTATCTTCACTCTTTCTCCAGACACGTTCTGTAGTTGGCGAGGGGAGACTCATCATGTATATCTTTAAAATTACTGCTTTTATTAAATCCTTCGAGTATTGTCTTTACCAATAAACTTTAAATAATTTTTCGACCTCTTTTCATGATACAATTATGCCAATAATTATTCTCTTTGGACGAAATTTTCAGAACTTTATTGATCAATCTCTATGATCAATAAAGTTCTGAGGAGATGTAAACCATCTATCTATCAAGAATAAAGAATAGTTACAAAATCACTTAATAAAACAAGGTTTAAACTTCATTGGCAACAATTTATTTTTTTAAAAATTATATTAAACATTTTTATATTATGTTGTTGTTGTTGTTGTTTTTTTTTGGGGGGGGGGCAAATTTTAAGAGGGAATTATAATGCCGCATATCGGCTTAGTAATTTCCCCAATAGATTAACATCTCTGCAAAAATTGAACATATCTTACTATTTAGAAATCTTTTTATTGAAATTTTTCTTTCTCTCTTTATTTCTCTCTCTCTCTCCATCTCCCTCTCTCTATCTCTCTCTCTCTCTCTTTACATCGATCTTCACTCAGCTCTCTAGGCAAATCTCGCATTAATTTGCAATTGGCAAAGAAGTATTCTTTTCTACCTCATTGCCCCCAAACATTTTTTGGTTGTCACATTGCGATTTGACTCCCTTTAGAGGAAGGGTAATTGAACACGTAGTTTAAATCAATTTACACTCGGGAGAGTTTAAGGGCGACACTTGATGTGGCGCTGACAGGTTCGTGTTGAATATGATATTCAATATTCAATATGATATGATGTATTGTGCAGTGGCTGATCCAGGCTTCTTTAGCAAGGGGGAGGGGCGCAAGATCTCAAATTCGTTTTGACTTCCCCTTTCTTTCCCCTTGTTTTTTTTTTCTTCATTATAGGCCGGGGGCATACCCTCTTGGCACCGCCAATGTTATGACCTTGTGACGTAGAGGAACAGTCTCCTTAAAGCTACAGCCTTTTCACACACAGCTAAAATTCATCGTATCTAGTGATGATATAGTCCACCTTTCTTGGCATACTTGAAATCTTTTTCTTTCCATGTTTTGATGTCTCGTGATGATGATCTCTCGATCTCGATCTCTCTCTCACACACACTCTCTCTCTTATTCTCTTTATCTCACTCTCTCTCCACTTGACACTCATTCTACCTCTCCTCTTTCTCTCTTCTTTCTTCTTTCTCTCTCTCTCTCTCTCTCTCTCTCTCTCTATTTCTCCTATTCTCCAACTCTGTCACTTGGCATCTGTTAATTAAAGGGCAGTGATATTGGGGGAAGTACATTTGTAGATAACAAGAAAAAAATAAAAATAAGCAGGGACACATTCCATTATAGTTGAAGTCAGATGTCGGTTCTAAGACTGAAGAGCCACGTAGGGTCGTAAGCCATATAGGGAGTTGCCCTGGTTGTGTACTTTTCTTGTTATCGTTGACACTTACTTGGTCACAGCTGCCACCTTAATCACATAATATTTAAACTGACACAGAGAACAGAAAAGGCGTGTCAAGTTCAACTTATCGACATTCATTTGTTATTTCTTTCGACTTTTTGTCGTGCCTTTTTTTCTTCGTTGTCTTTGTTTTTTTGTTTATTTTTGTTTTATTGCAGATATATCCGAAATGCTGTTGTTTCGAATTTAACTATTAAATCTGTAAATTATGATTTCTCGATCTAAACAAGGCGTTACCATTTCTCAATCTTTATTCAATTTGTTAATCAGTAAGAAAATAAAAGAAATTGTGACTTGGTCAACTGAAAAGATGTGATAATTCATTCCATTATAACACTTGTATATTGTTGTTCACAAGTGTTGGTTTTCATCGTATGTACTTCGCATATTGCCTTGATTTCAAACTAAAAAAACAAAAACGAATAAGGGTGTAGTACGGTCTCAGACCGAGAATTTAATACTTTAATACATAAAATAAATATCTTACATGTGTTATAGGACAGAGAATTATAGAACTGTGTTCTGAGATTCCAATAACATATAACATATAATTTGAATCGAACAATAAGGAGGGGATAAACAAGAGAAAAATATGAAGAAAAGAAGATAATTATGAAGCACTCGTATGTTTTGAATAACAACGTTTTTTTCTTCAAAAACTGTACATAAGTGTTTCCTAGTCGTATAGTCTCATTTTCATCAATAGATCTATTGTACAGTCTCATTGGTGTGCGAAATCTCATAATTATGATCTAATATGATCAGAAAATCAAATACGCTTGCAAGAAAGCCGGCACCTGCAACTCTTTCACTGCCTCTAGGAGATTTATTTTTCCTAGTTCTTTCCTGGAGACTCGTCTGCACGCCTGGTGCAGTGAAATCTTGTGCAGGCACAAATGTCTTGGAATTCTGCAGCTATGCATCAGGCATCTAATCTTACCTTGTGTTATGTCTGTGTTGAGAATTAAAGGGATAGTTGATTTCTTGTTTCAGACCGCAAATACCTTCAAAGTGCACAGTCATTGCTCTTATTCCTATTTATAACATTTCTGGTGCTCTTTTAGGACCTGAAATTGCTATGAAGATAATTTTAGACCCCAAAATGTGTGAATTTAGCTAAAACAATCAAACCAATTCAGCTGCACTTAAAACAAAATATGGTGACCATTTATTGATTAATTAATTGATATAAACAATACACGGGCCAGTTGGTTGTGCGTATTATAGCCTACACAAAAAGACAAACAAAAAGCAAACATCGGCATTGGCTGGAATACAACGTATTAGACGCCTTTTCTTTGTTTCAACGGCTGGTTCAAATTTTCGAATATGTGTGGTGGTACACAAACTTAGAAATGGTTATATTTATGGATATTCCAGCCGTTTCTGAACCGATTCCGATCAAACAAAGATGATTTTGTCGTTTTAATTGTATGTTGTTTTTTTTTTATCTTCAAATTTGATACTCAGTTTTTCATTATCTCACAACGAAATTATTTTGTTTAGCGCCCTCTGCAACAGAACTCAACTATCCCTTTAAGCTTCACATTTTTCTCCACTTGTATATCATCACGATTAATTTCCTAGCAGATTCTTGATATACAATTTTGTTATTGATCTAATATGATCGGAAAATTAAATACGCCTGCAAGATGGCCGGCACCAGCAACTTTTTTACTGCCTCTGGGAGATTTCTCTTTCCTAGCTCTTTCCTGATGGTTCGTCTGCACGCCTGGCGCAGCGAAATTGGGTTGGTCGCTCTCCCCAAAAGGTCATGGAACTCCTTGGTCTTGTATTCCTCGGGCATCTTGCCTACTGGGTTGAGGAGATTGGTGTCCACAGAGGCTTCCAACAACAAGTAACGTGTGTGTTTCATCATTGAGATAGACGGCAATAGCTTAAGAACACTGAAAGGGTCGAGTTGACGGTTGCTTACAGTAATCCGTGCCCCATAATCTAGAAGGCGCAACAGTTGCTGGACACATCGATCGTCTCGGTCTCTCATTTCGGTTGTGTCCTCACTGTCACTATTATTGTTGGTATCCTCGTTGGTCTGTTGCCAATAGAAAAGCAAACACTTTGCTGGTGTCTCTAGAAGTGACGTTGTTGAGTTGACGAAAGCTCCATTTTCGAGGAGCAGTTCGATCATTTCTGGGCTGGGCCCAGCTGCGCATGCTCTGTGAAGAGGATGATACCGAAGCGAGTTACGCACAGTGAGAATGGCGCCGTGCTCTATCAGCAATTTAGCGATTTCGATATCGCCTCGGACGGCCACATGATGAAGTGGTGTATTGCGATGTTCGTCCTTGCAATTTGGATCAGCGCCATAAAGAAGCAAGAGTTCAATGATGCTTTTGCAGGGAGTAAAGACGGCAATCTGTAATGCTGTCTTGCCTTGCAACTCAGATGAAGTAGCCTGTGTCGGTACATCAGGGTCTGCGCCATTTTTTAGAAGAATGTACACGTAGAGTTTATTCCGCGCTCGCGTCGCGTGATGTAACGGTACGAACCCTTGCGTATCTCGAACATCCGGATCGGCACCGTAGCTTAGCAACAACTCCAAGCAGTCTGAATATATCCCAGGTAAGGCATGGATCTCATACCCGATCGTCTTATAGAACGTGTTCGGCTCTGCTCCATGTTGCAGTAGTATCTCGGAGCAGTTGAAGTGACCCTTCTGCAAGGCATGATGAAGTGGCGCGCACCCTAGAGAATCCTCCGCATCGATATGCGCACCGAGCGTAATCAATTCATTCGCCATGTCGGCACGGTTATACCTTGCGGCGATGTGTAAAGGCGTGAACCCGCACTGGTCCCGCGCGTTGATATCACATCCATGACTGAGGAAAAGCTTGACGCAGTCCAATCTGTCTTTGAATACAGAATGATGGATTGCACGTAATCGTAGCTCGCCCACGGATTCGTCAACATTGATGTTGTACTCGTTGATTAAATGTTTGATCTCTTCAGCTGTCGAGCCTTCGTTTATAGCATCAATTACATCCTGAACAGACATTGTAGTGAAGGACCTAAAATAAGATGAAACAATAATGAAAAGATAAAAATAATATTTTCAATTGAATCGAATTGAATTTATAAATCAAATTACATTTCAGCAATAAAATAAGTTTTTTGATTGTGTATAAAATATAATAATACAAAAAAATGACACAACACAAAACCAAGAATAATTCAATAAGAAAGTTGCAGAAGAAAATGGGCTATTATAATAAGCGATTTCTTGATATCGTGATAGCCAGGGAGATGGAAGGGGGTTGATGATAACAAAATTAAAATTACAACAAAAGCTGGTGATGGTGATGATGTTGATAAAAAATGATGATGATGAAAATGAAATTGAAAAAATGTCTGAAACAGAAAACTTATATAAGTTATATGGGAGTTAAAAATATAGTGATGGATGTTTTTAGGAATCTGAAAATAATATTCAATATTAATTAAACATACGGAAAATATCAAACAATATACTCTGATAGAATTGCTTTCTTCGTACGGAATTCAAATAATTTTTAGGTTTTACATGATTTTATTGAGTCTGGGAGTGCATTCCATAAATCTGCACCATGACGTATTATTGATTTCTGCAGAATCAATGATTTAGGATTTATCAAATGAAAGTTTAATGAAATTCCGAGTAGGGTCATTGAGGATAATAATAAGAGATTTTTAAAAATGTAATGATTTAAACCGGTTTTATATAATTTGGTAATTCTAAATCGAGTGTATAAATGAGGGCGTCCAAATTCTCATTAGAATACAACAATTTTGGTGTCGTCAGCAAATATTATTAACGATAAAAGGGATATTCATTGGTTATTTCACTAAATGTACAATAAATTTATCTTCTTCCATTTATGTGCTTGAACGGTGGCATAAATAGAAATAGAGGGAAACACTGCAACGGTATAGGGGCACATGTATTACTAGTGGATATGGTGGGTAATATGCCACTTACCATTGACTGGGTAACATGGGTTTATGGGAGAGTGTCATTGCGCCCACTTTTGTTGTCCCCCACCCCTCCACCCCCCCTCCTGCACTGCATCTTCAGCTTTCTGCAGATGAGCAATCTGCATCCTGCCCTCTTTGACGGCTTCTTTCTGTTGCAGAACTTCTAGCTGCCATTTCATGAGTTCCGGTGCATTCTCTTGCTGCATGTAGATCTCTTCATAGGACTTCCATACCGTGTCGTAATGTTCCAATCTTTTCTGCAGCCCACCACTTTAATAAAAAGAAGGATTGTAAATGGTGTCGTTATTAATATGATNCGATCGAAAAGGGATATATCTCTTAAATGATGATATTTAATTTGATCAGAGTCAAACACAGTAACATTCTACTTGATTTCGCTCAAGATTTTTTGATGTGTTGTAAAAGTATTACACGATCGCAAAATCTTTCAAAAATCAGATCAAAGGCCTACATTAAACTGCATAAACCATTTCCGGTGTTAATACATGTCATTATAATATTTACATATTTCAGAAGGAGACGCAGAAGGTTATTGTAAATGGCTATAAAATTAAGAAAATATTAGAAATATATAGAGACTAAGTGATTAGAATTCCTGTACAAAAGTTTACTCGTTTCTTTCGGAGTCGGACCCCAATGAAAACCAATGAAAAACCATTGGGCCATACAAACATAAATAAGCAAAACATAAAACATAAATCTAATATTGGGAAGAAAAAAATCTTTCCATGAAATTCCTCCCATAAATATTAGTAGCATACCTAACTTTGTTTCTGTTATCTGAAGTGGCTTTGCGGGAGGTAACCTCACCAGGGACTGCCTTGAATATGAATTATTCACACGTACAGGTATAGATTTATAATTTTCTTGAGTTTCAGAGAAAGTGGGCTAAACGACCTCACCGCATCAAACATACGTGCAGTCCCACACGTCATCAATGTCTCCGTGCAGCTCATAAAACCTTCAATTACTCAATGGATCAATCCACACCACAACATGAATGTCATTCATTCTCATTCCATAAGGGCGTTTTATATTGACGAACTTGTTCCCCCTCTCTTTAGCCCCCATCCTAATGGATTTAGGATTGTTAAAAAGTCACAGTGTGAAAGGAACGCATCGGCTTGTAAAACACAGACAGGTATTTCCTTGGCAGTGTATTTATTTTGGACGAGCACAAAAGGCAACGATTTGGGTATTTTTCAGGGGCGGATCCGGGATTCTGCAATAGAGAGGGGTAAAATTTGCTAATAAGCAAACAACTAAAAGTGCAAAATTATATTGATTTTAAGGTCCTTTGTAGTATTTTAAAAAAAGCCAGAAAAAATTGGTTATCACATCAAATATAAAAGGAGGACACAATTTCAGACTTGTGAATTGAGACGATATGTCATTTGAGTTTTAAAGGTACTATATCCCTTTTGTAGCCTACCTCAAATTCTGTAGAACTTTGCAGGAATTATGAATATGTCATGTATGTCCTATCTGTGAAATTTAAACGTTAGCAGTGTCCTCATATTCAAGTTATGAAAGGAACCCCGTTTACTTAGACTTCACTGTCAGACACTATTGAGTGACCGATTGGCTGTTTTCTTCTTTGGTAATAACATACATCAAAAAAGTTGTAAAGGGTACATGAGCATTTGTCAACATCAACAACCCACTTCTTGTGATGGCCAAGATTAAACTGATTGAATCTTTACGCAGCATAAAACGTATGACCATTCGGTATAATTGTCTGAAAATCAAGACCATTACTTTTGGGCTCTATAGCCCTAAAGTCGATTTGACAACTAATAGTCGTTATTTTCCCACTTGAAGACATTTGAAGCCCCCACCTTTTTTAGGGAAGTTCTGAATTAGTATTATCTTTCAAATGCACTTGGAATTTAACTTTTTCATTTTTTTTGGCCTGCAAATGGGACATAGTACCTTTAAAGGGGAATTCCGTCCTTGTTTAAGTAAAAGCAGAAAATTAGTTAAACAATAGCAGATTAAAATAGGAAAGTTATGAGTTTTTGAAGTTGTCATTATTGGCAACAATGTACGTATCTTGCGAGCTCCTCCCCGATTTGCTCTGTACATAAAACTTCGTAAACTTTAATTTTCTTAGTTATTGATGAAGAAAAGTGATTGGTTTCATACCAGAGATGAATATTTGGATTTAGGGTGAATGTATAATCGAACATTGTTCAATGTGAAAAGAATTTTTTTAACTTTTTAAGTACAGGGCAAATGGGAGGGGACCTCACAAGATACGTCACAGAGTTTCCGATTTGTGATTTGTGATTTATTGATTGATTGATTGATTTAATTGGCTCTTACTCAAATTTTAACTAACGCGTTTCTCTCATTTTTGACTTCTACCAAAACCAACATAATATCAGATTGGTTTTTATCCTTTTATGAAAGGGGGCGCTGTCCGGTTATGCTACCTCCCCCTGAATCCGCAACTGGTGTTCTAAACATGGCAGCCCTTCGAGGTTATGTTAAATAACACAATAGTCCATAACTTTAAAAATATGATAGTATCAATAGGTAAGTTACTAAACCATTTTGAATGGGGTGTATTGTCGGTCCAAATTCGACGACAGGTTTGCCGAAATATTAACAATCTTTTAAAAGGCACTCTTTGAGTTAAATAAACTAAGATAATTGCTTCCCACATACTTCTAGAGTCGTCAAGGACAATATATGAGGTAAAAGCTAATAAGGATCCTCCATATTAACACACATGAAACAAGTTAAATGACCCATCTCCTCTGTTCAGACTCATCTTCAAAACAGGAGATGACTGGATATTAAGGTTTAAAGATGAAGTTGAGTAGTGGTCATGCGATTGCATTGTGAAAGAAACGGTGTGGAATCGACCAGAAAAGGTTGATCACCTAGCATATAAGAATTTGTGTGTAT
>BEXV01001555.1:48622-69738 GCA_003118195.1 Hemicentrotus pulcherrimus
GGGGGGGGGGGTCTCCAAGGCAGGAAAAGCTAGCGAAAAGCCGGCGAAAGGGGAATTCAGAAAACCCTAAATAACACTGAGTGGAGGGGAGCCGGGCATTTACTGTACATGATTGCTGGCGCACCTATAAAAATACCTTGCAAAATAACGAAAAATTATTCTGAAGTTTATGAAGTGCTTGTTCGCGCACGTCGCGCACCTATGATGGTGACATACTGTATACGTGTTAGCTTTACAGTTATGCATACATTTAAAAATAACTCATTTCTCATGCATTATGCTGAAATTGAATCAATCACATATTTTCTTTCTTTTTTCTTCTTCTTCTTCCTTTTTTTTTTGGGGGGGGAGGTCTCGGGGGGATATTTGTGCAGGCCATCCCCTCCTCCTTCTTTGATAAATTGTTCCTCCTTTGTTGTTATTTATGTTTCTTGTTGTCTGTAACTTATTCACCAGGTCTCGACAACAAGCTTTGCTTTTGTAGGCCCCTTCATTATACTTTGTACAATGAATGATGAAACGTTTAAACCTGTTCATTTTGTTGTAAACTTGTAATTAACTTCATGTTTTTACTATTTAGAGGAAATCATGTGTATTGTTTGGTTTAGTTGTAAAAGATGTACGAGAACGGAATTATGTTATGTATTTGAAAGAAGGACAAATTATGTCGAAAATAAATGAAATTGCTCTTGAGCTTATCAATATTAAGTGATATGCAGTATATTTGACTGGTTGGTTGGCGAAGAGTAAATAATGATAATTATAATAATAATACTCAGTTTTTATATAGCGCTTATTACCATCACTAAGCGCTTCCAAGCTTGGAGATTATTTCCCCAGCTTTAGCTGTGCTGCCATCCCGGCGCTCTAGCATTTCAAATAATTCATTCCTGCCAGGTTCCCATTTATATCACCCGGGTTGGGTGTGACAAATGTAGATCAATGTCTTGTCAAAGGATATTAGTGCCTCGGCGGGTCTCGAACCGCGGACCTTGTGAACGACAGTCCGACAGTCCGGCGACTTAATGATTGGTGGAAAGTTTAAATGATAGAATGATTTAATGATTTAATGATTTAAATAATGTAATGATTTAATGTTAAGGTTGTTTGTTTACTTGATTAAATGAATGGGCAAGTGGTTAATTGATGGTTGATTGACTGATTGACTAATTAATTAGTTATTTTAATGGTTGTTTAATTGAATGATTGAGTACTGATTGGTTTATTAGTTGGTCGATAATTACCCCCGACTGACCCCAAGCGAAGGTCAGACTTTAATTTGTACTCAGTTTCAAGTCAGACTCTGCTCTTTAGCTCGAGGTTGGGTTGTAGGCTCTCCTTGCTCGGAGCTCGGCCTGCTCGAAAACAGTACAAAACTTATATGGCCCCTATAAAAGGTGATTATGAAACATTAATGATTTTTTTTCATTAGATCTCATATTCATTAATCGATTGGCAAGAGATTTTTTTACATTAAAAGAAATGAAAGGTCAAAAAAAATTACTAAAATCATTTCAACCGACTATGATCATGTTCATGAAGACAAGATGACCCACAAATTGAAGATTAGGTCAAAAGAACCAATGGTCGAGTTTTTCTTTTCATTACTGTCGAGTAGAACTTGTTAAAGATAGAGCAACCATTATGGGGTCTACAGCACTAAGTTAAAAAGTAATTTGTGTAAACATATAATTATGCCCCTATTTAGTACTGTATGCTACGACTTATAATTTGGGCCTTAACCAGGAAATTCAAACACTGAGGAAAATATTTTCCTCCTACCCCAACCACCTCCTCCAAAAAGGAAACAATATGAACAATATAAAACTGAACGATGACAGAAGATGTAGATACTTGCTAGTACTTGTTTCTTCTTTTCGTAGACTTTAAAAAATCTTATGTAATTTACCCATTGCTTCAAAGTTTTACAGTTCAGACATGGAATCTAGATTTTTGCACTGCTTAAAGTGGTAAAACTGTCATTTTTTTTTAGAAAGAAAAGAGAGTACAAATGATAATCTTAATAATATCGATACTAGACTGGAGTTCATCACTGCTGAAGAATAGGTGATCTACGGCACATCTGACATGACGAAAACGTAAAAAAAATGAGCATTGATTACGCGATAGGCTTACGCCAATGTTGGGCCAATTAAAAAAAAATACATGTTTAGCGTCCCCGCCCTCTTCCTTTTGGGGGCCGCCTCCTACTTTTTTACTTTTTTTTCACTTTTTTTTCTATTTTGATATATATACATATTTTTTTATTTGTTTATTTTTATTTGTTTTCCCCCCATGAATTACAACATCAAAAACATACTGTTAAAATGATCTGTTTCTGATCTTTAAAAAAAAATAAAAATACCGGCGGCCATCTTGAAAAATAACCCGATTGTCCGGAAAAATGTACCGATCATCGAGCAGCCATTTTGAGCGGCCATTTTGAAAGAAAAAAAAAAGGCCTCCTCCTTCCTATTTTTCATGTTTTCCAAAAAACAGGACGCTAAACATGTTTTGTTTTGTTTTGGGCCTTGGAGCTAGAGGAGTGTCTCGGCGTGACGGACGTGTACCATCATTAAATTTATATTACTAAGTTTTCTGAAAAGAGTGCACCTTTTCTCAAATACTTTCTCCGAGTGGTATGCGTCACGTGTCCTACATAGGCACACGGTGCTGAAAGAGTTAAGTAGCTATTCATCACCGCATGACTAATCACTAGGCATTCCTTGTGTCAACAGGTAGTTATGACGTCAACTATAATGTCTGCCCGCAGTGAGGTTTGGTATACCGCGCTTCTCTGTGGTTAGTTTGTACAGGAGATTATCGAAATAGGTAAGCATATTATTGACTAATACATTTCACCAAGAAAATCATTACAATCTGAAATGTTTCGTTTTACGGCCTTTTACTTCAGTACACAGCATAATTTTATATCTGCTTGGAATAAATGAATGCATCAATGCACTGAGATATACATATTGTCGCGTGTTAGTACATGACCCATGGGCGTGCACTGTACGTCTATGCACGTTTTTGGCCTTATATGGTCAATATAGCAATACATGAATAATAATAATCTCCACGACAGAACATATAGGTTCGGTTAATAGAGTGCAGTAGTTCGTAATCAGATCAGATGTTGCTTCCTGCAACGGAAAATATATCGCCATTCTGCTGTATAAACTGATAAAGGGGTCATGCGTTAATGCATGTGTACTATATGCACAGTATAGAAGTAATTCGGCCCCTTTTCACTGAACTACAAAAGGCTATTGTTAAGGTGTTCCGTCGCACAGTACTGGAAGAATGCGTAGAATGGATGGATGAGTAATTTGTTCCACACGTTTACTATCCCTCCTGCTACCATGGTCATGGTCAGGCCATCCTACACTACTAACTCTCTCTCTCGAATGCTAATGTTCTTATCGGTCAAAAATATACCACTTCGAGGATAAGGTCCAAGAACAAATTCAGATTCACTGAGGTCCACATTGACCTATATATATATATATATATTGTTGTTCTTCTTTACTAGGAGTCTATAAATTGTCTTGGTTTTTATTTATTACAATGTGCTCTCACACTTGTATTTCCGAATGGACTGGATATCATTTCCAAGATGATTGTATGCTATAGGCCTATATACATGTACATGTATACCGCAGCCAAGCGTTGCTATTTTCTCTTTTTATGTTGTTACTGTATATCCCTATTTCAAACTGTATACTGATTGAATTCATGATATAAGGTGTCTATGGTAAACTATTCCATAATAAGATGCGCTTGGTACATTCCAGAAAACAGTGCATTGCTTTATTATTATTGGTAAAAGCATTTACCCAGTGAATGTATTAAGGGCATGCTCATCGTGTTAAGTAGAACTTAGTGCTCACAAACATTGGAAAAAATCTAAGTTCACTTTGATGATTCATCTTCGAAACGCTTAACATACCTTGGTAAACATTTACTGTATTGAGTGCATATAGATTTGTCTGCCAAAGGCCACGGATATTTATCATTGATGTCTTAGAAGACGGATGTGCCAAATTTCATCTCCCGGGTAACGGCTTGCGCTAGGGTTCGCTAAAGGGCTACAACTCACAAAACAGACAGGCCACGAGATCGAAAATTCTTCTTGGTCCTTCTGATATCTTCTATTAGGATGCACTAGACCAACATCATACGCGGCTGATAACCTACCAGACCAACGAAGTAAATCGCGTTTGCCTCCTGACCCTAATTTTGAGGGTTTACTAGACCGACTGCACGTGAGACCAACAGCTCAATCCCGGAAGATCTCTGACAAACCCCCACTATATATATTGTATGTACTTAACTGCTTAAAGAATGGCAAATTGCATTTATAAGGAAGAACGGTCCGTTGATCGACCTCCTAATTCTACCAGAGGCAAAATGAATTGCAAGAGTATCATTACACATTGGCCAACAGTAACAAGCTTGCATAATTCCAAGCCACTGTCATTAATACCACGGTCACTCTGCCAAACTGACTCTAAACCGAATTTTGTTTGGCCATTCAGGGTAGTGCAAATATTGTATTAGGTCTTGGTGTCGGTTTTGTCCATTTG
This sequence comes from Hemicentrotus pulcherrimus, assembly GCA_003118195.1. Classification (NCBI taxonomy): domain Eukaryota; kingdom Metazoa; phylum Echinodermata; class Echinoidea; order Camarodonta; family Strongylocentrotidae; genus Hemicentrotus; species Hemicentrotus pulcherrimus. Next base: position 53,212 of record BEXV01001555.1, read on the forward strand.
ACCAGGGAAATGAGAGTTTCACTCTGATATGTTCATAGAAAAAGAGAATTTTTTTTCGATTGTTCCTTTTGCTTTCAAAATCAATTCCACATCTACCACGTATTTGCACGATACATTATTAAAATAGATAAAGAGAGAACAATGAATTATATTTTGAATGAATTTAAATGATTCAAATTCAATAAATCTTTATATCTTCAAATATCCCCCTAAGCAAATTATCCTATTCCAAAATAATCATTTATAGGCTATTCATCAGCATGTTAATATTATTTTGAGTGATAAAACGGATTTCACCTTTCAACTTCTGATTTCTTATGTGTGTCAAAATAATGTTTTGAATCAACTTGCTTTTCCGGTCACAGCCGGATGCACTTTTGGACCCCAGATTGAAAGACTAGTACCGAACAGTGTTTTATACATGGTCTTTTATCGAGGTAACTCGTTGAAATTAGTTTGCAGAGTTAATGGCGTAGCATCAATCAATCTGTTTAGGGGGCATTTGAACAATGGGGGAATCAGGGGGAGGCACCGGTCTTAAACGTAAAATGAAATGAACATTTATAAGACTTCTGATTAGGGGAGGATGTGGGGGATTATTTAAGCGTCTTCTGCCCACATTCTTTTTCCCCTCCTTCCTTACCCTTTCTCTCTTTTCTAGATTTTTTTCTAATTTCTTTCTAGTTTGCTTTTCACTAGTAGCTCCCCCACTGTGCAGGGCATTGCTGAATGATAATCAAACGTTAGGTTGTGATATCATGAATAAAATTGAAATCGTACTACATCGATATGCCTCTCTCTCTCTGTTTTAACCCTTGAACCTTGGGCATGTGTCCCATCTAGGAGGCTATAGGGGTAGTACTTTGGCTGTATCTTTCCTGTAGAGGGTATATTTCCTAGCCGGTAGTTGTCCGGGGGTGGTTATACCATGCCAACTTCATAATCCATGTGGGACTACTTGCATTGAACCAGGGTAGTTAAAGCCCGTCCTGGTTTCAACCACAAAGTCTCATTTAAGATTAAAGGCACTTAAAGTAACTCATAAAAAAGGGTTCAATTTCAAGAGTATAAGCACGGGTAAACTAAATTAAATTTCAATACACATTTGTATTACCCATGACCGTCTTCTGGTCTCTTCCTTCTCTCATTTCTTTCTCTCCCCATCTCTCTCATTTTCCGCTTCCTTATATTTTGTTCTGTCATTCGGTTTGGGGTGACACTTACTTTTGTGCCCCTTTAAACCAAACACTGCCAGCTCCAATGATGTTTGCCTCGTGTATCAGACGCGAAGTGAACTGATATCATTATCTTTCGTTTCCAGGTTGCACTGAGGCCATCCTGATGCCATCTTATTCTTGACACCAGAACGTTACACGACGTCGTCGGGATGTCTTCGGACAATGGTCATGGCGTCACCGAGCTTGAGTTGATGAACCTTGCCGAGAAAATCGATGTCAACACCTGGCGGAAGCTTGGACTCTGGTTGAAGATCCGGGAAGCAGCGCTTTCCAAGTATGAGAGGGAGAACTGGTTTTCTGGCGCTGCCAGCATCGGGACCTACAAGATGTTGTGCGACTGGGCGAAGAACTGCCCGGAGATTGAGCAAAGGGATACACTCACCGAAGCATTGCAGAGATGCGAGATTGGCCACCTCGCCAAAGAAGTCTTGAAGAAGTGTACGTATTCATGCATCTAAGACTTTTTTGTATACACTGAATCCCTGTAAAACATTTTATACCTCACTAAGGTCTTCTTTTCGTGTACTGAATATATCCATAATGAATATAGATGGCGTCGGAACTCCAGCATACGTATAGTTCACAACTAAATTATTTATACCCCTTGTAAATTCGATGTTTTTCGTGTATGTTTTTCATAACTCAAGAATGAAAGGTAGACTGGTTGAATTAAGGTCTTTTGCTGAATACTTTTAGGTATAAGTTGTAAGCTTAAATTTGTCACATTATCAAGAAACATATGTCGCGACAATAAGTTTTTTTACATACTTAGGAAACTACAAAACTAGTTGAGGATATGTATAATTTAGTTGTTAACTGTCTATGTCGGCATATGAAACCATGCTAGAAACTGTGGTAGAAAGAAGTTTGTATATCTAATGAATATATATATATATTGTAGCATGTCTAGCATGAAGGGAAAGTTTCAAAACCGCTGTATCAATAGATCAGTACGTAAAATGGATTAAGCAGGCAATTTACCGCTTTTATCAAATAAACATTTTACTTTACTTGTATTAAAGAGAACTGTTGATGAGCAAGCGTCATGAGCGTCCCTGGGCGGTGTTGTGCGCTTTATAAGTTTACACTATTATTATTATTGATTGAATTCCGGTGAACTCAAATATGATTTTAGCTGTTATCGTCTATATTGGCCTTCGCTAATTGCTGTTTGTTTATAGATATCATATATACAGTAGCGTTTTCATGTTTTGTTTTTCAGTGATTACTTTTTATCATTCATTCTATCGTATAAAGTTAAAAAAATCCCCTTTCATAAAGGGGTTATACAACGTTCATGATAAATGCAATGTAGATAACCTTGAAGCTTTTCACGTACATGTTTGTATACTGTGTTTTCAGGAATATTCACATAGGCGTTCATGATTTTCTCTTTCCTAACAGCACCAAGAGGCTTGTATGGACCTGAGATCATTCCCATCAGGGACAAGTTGATTTCCTATGCCAAGACGAAGCTGTTACGAATACCTCTCATTCCATGGGCCAAAACACGCTATATTCAAGTGGACTCCATTTTTATTTGTGTACAACTCATCCTGCACATAGTTGGTCCAGATATCCCCGTTCGATGTCCACTGGAGTCTTACAATGACATTCTCACTGAGAACATTTCCGAAGAGTCCTCCGATTTGCCCAGCAAGCGCTTTATAGTACGGGGCAAAGCTGGAAGCGGAAAGACCACTCTCCTTGTCAAATTACTATCAGACTGGTGCAAAGAAGTCGCAGGTGCACTCTTAGCCAAATTCAAGCTTGTGTTCTTTTTGCCAATGCGAAAGCTGACGTTCCACAGTAACTTGGGTGAGGCTATTCTTCAGCATTGTGTGCCTCGGGATGCCAGTATCAGCTCTGAAACGGTAGAGCAGATATGCCGCGAGAATGCAAAGGATGTGTGTGTCCTCCTGGATGGATATGACGAGTTTCCTGGGAAAGGTCTCACAGGTGAAGGTGCTGGAAACATTGTCTCCATGCTACGGAACGACGAGTTCATTGATATACATGTCATAATCACAACTCGTCCTGGTAGATTAGAGGATTTCCTAGAATATGGAGATTTCAAGCACCTAGAAGTCACTGGCTTCACACAGGAACATGTTCATGAGTACATCAGTAAAACCTTCACGGGGAATAGGCAACACATTGGCACCAATCTCTATGCATACCTGGACGGAAACAACCTCTTGGCTGAAGTGTCTTCCGTACCCTTACTACTATGTGCCTTTTGTCAAGTAGCTAGATGGACCGATGGGATTGAGTTTGGAAAGCTGTCCACATACACGGCGTTATTTCAAACGCTGGTACGATGCTTTTTCGAACATCAACTTGCTAAACCAAAGGCTGCTGTAAGTCCAGCGTCTTCCCCAGAGATCACAAAGGAGAAACCAGACTCACTCATGACCCAAGAGTTCCTCTTTGATCAACTCGGCAAGGTAGCCCTCTTAGGATTCTTCAGAGAGAAAGATGGTGAGTTATTGTTCAGTGAAGAAGATGTTGACAAGTGTACCAAGTCTTCAAGTGAAGTGATTGAGCAGGGATGTCTTGCTGGCCTTCTGACCAAGGATGATGATGTATCGACTGATCCTTGGGAGGAGCAGTCCTCCGTTCGTAACATTTCATTTGTTTTGAAGACAGTGCAAGAGATGTTTGCCGGTAGGTACCTTTCACGCCTTGTAGAACTGGGAGAAGGTGAACTGTTCAGACACTATCTTCATCTGGTCGACTCTGTTCAGAGAATTCTAGATCTGACAAATGTTCTCATGTTTGCATGTGGTCAGTCACTGGTGGTAGCAGAGGAAGTCATCGTTCACGTTGTGAATCACCTGGTCGAAGAAGACAGAGAAGCTATACAGAGATTCTGGAGCGGACAACTGCCGATCAATGAATGCAGAAGAGTTCAAGAAAAAATTGAACTATGTCTAAACCTGAACTACGAAAGCCAAAGCCACGGCAAATTTAACAAGCATTTGCAACCGATATTCAATGTGATTCGGCTATTTTCTCCTCCTCAAAGAACAGCAAGGACCCTTGGATATCTGCTACAGAACTCTGACCCAAACAGAGTAGTCACTACACCCTCAAAATGCAGTAGAAGAAGTGGATGCAATTCCTCACTCAATGACGTTGATCAAAAGTCGAAGGAAGTAGTTGAAGAGGGGAATGCTCAGGACCATGTGGATGGCGGCAGCAAAGACACTGATGGACAACTCCGAGTCCATACTCTAGAGATAATTCATGTCAACGATATGTTCGACGACCAGTTCAGACAGATTAGAGACTTCTTGCCCAAAGTAAAGAAAGACTTCTTCCAAAATGTCAACAATCTTGCCTTGATGGAGACGAACACATGGTCGTCAATCCGAAGCAGATTGACAAAGAAAAGTCCCGATGATTTCGAGGATATAGACCATCTATCCGACAATCAATTTGTGGCGTATCTACCTGTCAAAGAAGAAATGAAGAAGTGGCAGGTGAACGAAATCTACCTTGATGGAGTCCTTAGTGGCCTTAGCTGCTGTCCAGTTGAAACGTTGGTAATTACAGGAATATCAAAGCAAAGCCAAAAGTGGCGGGATTTCTTTGAATCACTCATGTCACCAGAATGGAGAAAATTAGTCAAACTAGATCTCAGCCGGAACAATCTCTCATCGTGCCTGATGGGCTACCTCGGAAGAGCACTTTACGACAAGCCAAACCTCCAGCATCTCGATGTTAGCGGGAACGAGATCAAGAAGAGCTTTGTCTCCTTAATTCCAAGATTGCCCAGCTTGCGTCGGATCTACCTAAACTCTGAGCAGATGGAGCCTCAGACACTGGCAGAGTTTGGCGGACAGCTGACTGGCTTCCCGAACATCGAGGTGATTGACCTGAATGACAACCCACTGGATGACTCTGCCGCAGCTGAAATAGGGGACGCTCTTCAGGGATGTACCAACCTACAACGACTCCGTCTGGACGTGAGTAAAGTCAGCGAAGGCGGTATCAGCAGACTGGTTGCAAAGATCAAGTTCGTTCCTTCTCTTACCCACCTTGGACTCTACAAACATCATAACGCAGATGCCCTCTTGAAGAGTGTGACGTCATCCCTGAGTAAGCTGCCCAAGATCATCTCGCTATCCTTAACATGCAGAGAGGATGATGAATTAGGTAAGTACTTGGATATTGCTTTTCCATTTTGTGATGCCATCTTCATTCTTAATTGAAGCTTACATTTCAATGTTGATAGGACAAACCAATATTTCAGTACTCATCTCCTCTGAAACATTTATTCTTTTGATGAGTTCATCAACCTTTTCCCTCTCAAAATAAAACGACCCTCATCAAAACAAATTAAATATTACAATTATTGCCTGCAATGAGAGATACATGTACCAACAGCAACAACAAATCTAATGATAATGATGATGATGATATTAAAAAATAAGCCTTTTATTGTAGATGATATATTTAGGTTCACTTGTAGGGGGATTCCACCCTGATATTCAGTTAGAAGCAGAAAATGAGAGGAAAATGTGAGTGAAATTTTGAACAAGCTCCGATTAACAATAAGAAAGTTGTGAATTTTTGAAGATGTGATCAATCAAACACAAATTGGCATCTCTGTGACGTATTTTGCGAGCTCTCGTCCCACTTGCTCTGTTCTATAACAAAAAAGAGAAAATTGTCATTTTCCCTCTAGATTACTTTCAATCATACGTACACCCTAATTAGTGCAATGAGTTTCTTTACCAAGAATGTAAGCACCAAACATGAATCAAACACAGATTCTCTCGTAAGACAGTGAACAGTCTTCACCAAAATTATTCCTTGAACCTTTAATTAAAATGGATAATGGCGCTATATAAATCTCATGTATTATTATTGTTATAATTCCCCAAAATTCATTGAAGGCGTTGCACTAACGTTTCCATATTGAATACTTGCGGTTCATTTTTTTGTAATAGTTCAAATAAATTATGTTGACATTTCTGCTTTTGTTACGTTCATGCAGCCGAGGACTTACTCTCTGTCCGACTATCGAATACCCAATCTTTCACAAGGGTGATTGCTGCTCTTCCCAAGATTCAAGTTCTTGAACTGTTCAAGGTCCGACTGTGTGCCAAAGGCTTGATTGGACTCCTCGATGCCCTCAAAGGGATGGAAACCCTCCAGGAGTTCAGGTAGGTCGATTTCAGACCGGTTATGAAACTACTTATAATATTCTGTGTTGTTATAACTTTTGTCATAATTGGTTGACATTATAACAATTGTAACACAAGGTGATGGATGCCTCATGAAATCAATCGAAAATGATAATGCCAAATGTTTACACATGGAAGAATCAAACATGTTGGTTCATATTCATATTCATTTTATATATACAGTGCGTCCCAGAAAAAATAAAACCGAGAAATATCGATGTTTTATCATAATTTAATCACAATTATGATTAATAAATGACACATATTTGTAAAGCTTAGATCCTCCTCTTTCATTTGATGCAACTCATATGATGCATATTTCACGCATGAGTGATTAAAAGCAATTTAAAGAGAGGAAACCAAAAAGTCATATGGCGGGCGGTATCTGAATTTCAAGGGGAAAATTATATATCTAGAAAGTTCAATTTCTGTCCTTTCATATGACACCTATTTGTTTGAAGTAATGCTTGCATTTCCATAATTTGAACAAACGAGTTCGTTTTCACTGGCTACCTGCCGTAGCTTCAGGCAGAGTTGACAAGAGACTTAACTCCGTTTCGTTGAAGATCAGCCATGCATCAGGTCTTACGTCTTCTTTGTGAATGGCTGATTATTGATATAATAATTTATCATTACCAACATCCAAAAATATATATATATATCTTGTTATCACTTCTACTCCTAATATTACTTCTACTATTGATATGATCATCATCATAATTGTTTTTATTTTATTTTTGTTTTGTTTTTACTACTACTATTACATCTACTTTTGATATCATTATTGATATTATTATCATCATAATTATTTGTGGTTTATTTATTTTTTGTTATTACTACTACAACAACACCTTCTACTATTACTAATACTACTACTACTACTTCTACTACTACTAATACTACTACTATCACTACTTCTACTACTACTGCCACTGTTACTTCTAATATTGATGTGATTATTATCATTATTATTATTACTTTCCTTATTACTACTATTATCATCGTCGTCATCATCATTATTTCTTTGGCAGATTGGCAGCAGGTTACCTACCAGACGACCAGGAAGCAGAGGAGGCATGTAAGAACGCCCAACAGTCGTTCCTCAAGGTATACTAGGCATCACCTTTGTTGCTACGAGTCAAACTGATCAGCAGATAATGTTAGTTGGCTGGTAAAAAGGGAATGATTGTCATAAAACTTGTTGAATATCTGGACCCCGTCTTATAAACAGTTGCGATTAATCAAGATTTGTTTGTTTGTGCCTAGGAAATGTGTGCTTTCGTGTATATAATCTACTTAAAGGGCCCTTAACATCGAAATACAATATTCCTGTTAGTGTGTAGTCCTGCATACATCTCATATTTTGATATGTAAACTTCTGAATTTGTTTCATAGATTTTGAAATATTTTTTGAAATATTTGTTTTTCAAACTTGCCGCTCCACCCCAAAAACCTCCAGATCTCATTCCCCTTGTGACATCATATGTCAGACATCAATGAGCTAACTTGATAAAATGGCATGTAACTTTGCCAAAATTTACCACCTGTTACAATACCACAAACAATAGCAACATATAAGTTGCTATGTCAGACATGTCAGACTAAACTAATATTCAAGAATAGACAATGGTATGTAATTTCCCCCAGCTAGCAGTCAGCACATGTTCATAATAGAATTGCATGCTTCCATACATAATGTAAAATACATCAACATCGCCTTTGCCTTCCTTTCGATGCTACAGCATGTCTGACATAGCAACTTGTATGTTGCTATTATATTACGTTTTGTAACAGGTGGTCGACTTTGGCAAAGATACATAACACTAGGGACTTTTAGATTTGCGTGGACTGAAACGTGTGACGTCCATTCAAATCAGTGCATTAAAATGACGTCGATCGTTGTCTTCGTGCGTTTCTAAAAGTCCCTACTTTCTCAAGTTAGCTGATTGATGACTGGCAGATGATGTCACAAAGGAATAAGATCCGGAGGTTTTAGGGGTGGAGCTTAGCAAGAGAAATTCAGAATTTTACATATCAAAATATGAGATGTATGCAGGACTGCACACCAACAGGAATACACTTGTATTTCGATGTCATGGGCCCTTTAATAAGTCTTTATTATTAACTCTTACGGGTCATTGTTGTTGATCGTTTAATAAGCCGGAGGAGTGTACGTACTTAAAGCATTCTTTTGGGCCTTGTTATCATGGTATTATAGATGGAGAATGAAAAAATGATGGATATCCATATCGCATTCAAATGTCTTACATGGTGAATAATAATTTATATATAAAATAACGCCCATGACAGCGAGAGCCGCTCAATTATATTTCCTATTCCATCATTTAATGATCCCACATTAGAAAATTGTGCATATCTTCATTTTAAAATCCTTTGTATGAATATATCGAAGGTATTTAGTCATAAATATTCCCTGGCAAGGTCTTGATATTTATTCATGCCTTATTTTGTTACATCTTGTTCTATATGTCTCATCGTCTCTAACTGTCTCATCGTTGATACAGAAACTAATGATATTTTATCGGAATGAAATGGCATTTTTAACATGATTACGAATTTTCCCCACTGAAAAAGCACTTGTGCAGAGTACGTTACTTCACCAGTTTATGTCATCTCACTAATAGCAAAGGGCCTATGGTTGAAACTATATTTGGTGCATTCAACACCGTTTTTAGTGTGATAATCATGTTTGTCGTGATTTGATGAAATATGAAATGCCCCCACAGAAATACACCTCTGAATAGTACATTTGTTCACCTTTATTATGCACCTTCATTATTATCACTATAGAGGCTGAAACTATATTGCTTGTCTTAGATCTATCCTTTTTCTCAAGTAGCTAGTTGAAGGGTATATCTTTCTCATAATGTCCAAGGATAATTACGTGTACAGAGGTTTGATATTAAATGGTAACTAATTAATCATCATCTTTTTAACACTCTGAAAACTTTGATCAATCATTATTTTCACTAGTATGCAACAGTGATTATGAACATTGCCTTTGTCGTAATTAATACTTTAGTGATATCTACGTTTTATCTATAGAGATATGGATATCCTATTCATATTGAAATATGCGTTTAGCGTACATTTTCTATCAATGTACTCTACAGGAAATAAATTCATCGATTTCATATTCATGTGCGTGGAATTTATCATCAAAACCTATGATGAATCGATCAAATGATGAAAAGTGAATGTGATGTCAAATTATATTTTTTTCCTCATGGTTTGCAATATTGACGGGTCAGTACCTGTGAGTTCTACGTATGATGTATTTTCAGTTGTGAGGATCCTGTGAGGATCATACATGTATATAAAAGATAAAACCCCGATTCAGTAACATAAAAGGGCATTACATTGAAATTATCCCTGTCCAGTGAGCAATATGTAAATGTATTGTTATTACTCTTTTTCTTTTTCTCTTACTCGTTCTGTTCGTTGAAATTCTGTCTATGCTTAAAGCAGTACAACTTGTACTTATACATCTATATTTATTTTGTATGATATTGCTTTAAGTGTATTTATTTTTATTTTTAAAATAGTAAAATGCGATGTAAACTTTTTTTGCCTTATGTCATATTTAAATGTCCCCGTCCATATTCTCTCTCTCTATCCCCCTCTCACTGTCTCTCTATCCCTTCTTTCTTCTCTTCTCTTTCTATCTATCTCTCTCTTCTTTTTTTCTCCCCCTCCCTCTTTCTCTCGCTCTCTCTCTCTCTCACTCTCTTTCTTTCTCCCCCCCCCTCTTTCTCTCGCTCTCTCTCTCTCACTCTCTTTCTTTCCCCCCCCCCCTCTCACTCTCTCTCAATCTCTCTCTTCCTCTCTTTTCTCTCTCTCTCTTTCCCTTTATTTCTCCCTCTCACTCCTTTTTTTTTACCAGTTCGTGTCAAAAAAAAATTCCTCAGGTCTTCTTGTTTCATGAACTGGAACCGTTTTACGATTAAGTTCAGTGACCGTTTCAAAGTAGCGCGTAAAGTAACTAAAATGTCGACCTACTATTATTTAATTTGTATCAACATCAAGTACATGTTACTGCATGCATACACTTTGACTCAGAAATGATATAGTAATGTTTTGAAAATAAGATATAGTTTGAATTATGCTACTTGTGGTTCAAATGTGAAAGTCATGTCCGTAACTGCTTTATGCAGTTAATTGATCCATTCATAGATTGAAATAAATAGATAAATCTATTTATCTACAAAAATTGACTGCTTTGTCATGTTTGCTTTTATGTCATTCATAATTATTGCTCTACACATTTTTTTAACTTCTCTCTCTCTCTCTTCTCTTCTCTTCTCCTTTGTTTTCTCTCGCTCATGTCTTTACCTCCTTGTTTACATGCCTACCTCTCCCTCTTCCTCCTTTCTCTCTCCATCTGCATAACTCCCCATCTACCCCCTCCCTCTCTCTCTCTCTCTCTCTCCCTCTCCCCCTCTCTCTCTCTCTCTTTCCGTCTTCTTTTCTCTTCTATTTATTTTATTTTCTCTCCTTCTCTCTCGTTCCCTTTATTTCTAACCATTCTTTATAGGTCTACTTCCCTCTCTTCCCCTTTCTTTCTCCGTCGTCATTTCTCCCCATCTTTTCTGTCTCTCTCTCTCTCTCTCTCTCTTTCTCTTTTAGCATTTCCCTGTCTCGTTTCTTTTTCTAAAAATGGCATAATTCAAATATTGATTGTTTGTCACGCCTTACATAATGTTTGAACCAACTTAATATAAACAACAACAAAACATTCACTGAAAAACGTCACTCACAATTTCAAATAGGAAACCACGGGTCAAGACTATATTGGTGTTTATATCGCAGTTTTTACCGAATATTTTAAGTGGATTACCACTGTTGTGCTTTTAATGAACAAGTATGAGCCTGCAAAGGCAACTGATAAAACAGGAAATCTGATATTATATTATTTATACTCGACATTATTCAATATATTTGGTATTAATTTATGTAACTTTAAACTTAATTAACTTTTTATATAATCTGTTCAAATTAAGACTTCATTAGGAAACACTAAATATTGTTTCCCGCGATTATGCTGCCAGGTTTCTCTTGACGTCAGAATTATTACAAAATTGATAATGATACGTTAAGCGTGTTAAAAGTTTGCATTATAACAGAGGAAATTAATTCGATTTTACAGAAATGGGAAAACGAAGGCAGGGAAACAAACCATTTAAATAATCATTTTCATAACATACACATTATTTTTTCCAACTTTAATTAAATCATAATTCCGAAAAAAAATCTGCCACCTCTATCGTATCAATGTCGACTAACTGATGCCTGAGTTATGAATGTAAGGAATAAAATCCAACAGGCTAAAAGGGAACATCACGTGAATTTTTCAACAAAAAATATATCTTTGATAGAAATACAATATGCCTTTCAGTCTCGTATCTTGGGCACCAAATTTTAAAATCTGAAACGACTTTCACTGTACACAAGCAAATTAATTTCGGGAACATGAACCCCAATATCTCCGATTAAAAAATTGGTAATGGCCTAAAATGCTTTAACACACATAAATTATAATTCCGACAAAAAATCTCCCACCTCCATTGTATTAATGTCGACTGACCGATGCCTGAGTTTTGAATGTAAGGAAAAAAACTGCTGTCATTACTAAACATGATTATATTTAAATCTAACAGGCAAAAAGGGAACATCAAGTGACATTTCCAACAAAAATTACATCTTTGATAAAAGTACAATAATTATACGTTTTAGTCTCATATCTTGGGAACCAATACATGAAACCCCATTTTAAAAAAAATCAAAAACGACTTTCACTGTGCACTAGCAAATGGTTTTCAATTTAGAGAACATGAAGAATTACATTTTCGCAGTATTGGGCAGGCGTGAAACAATAATTTATGTTTTCCTCTCCTTCTAGAAAGACAAAAATCATAAATCATTGAAAGATGGGGGAAATGAAAAATGGAACACATGACGTTACTAGTCCAGACAGCTTCAGTCGAAAGTTGCCGATTTGGATGGATGATAGCGACGTCACGTATCATTGATTCAGATTTAGTAATAAAAGATGAAGTTCACTTTATTGAAAAATAATGAAGCGCTTTCGCCATTATTCTTTAGAAGCAAATGACGCGATCATTATTTCACGCAATAGACGCGATCGTCTTACCAATATGTCGACATGATTGATATTATGTCATCAACACCGGTTGAATAAGATATGTTTTTTTCCTTAACATCGCCGTGTGTAATAATAAAGAGGAGTTGGAGTACCGTCTCTTGAATGGGATGGAGTCCAATTACGTTATCAGCGTTAGGGCGAGGAACTCACACACCTGCTAGCTTTCTCAGCCAACCGTACGCTCGCCGCCTTGCCGATTTGACGCCTTTTTTGCACCACACTTTCTCATACTCCCAAACACATATCGGATATTTTATACCGTTTTAATGTCTGCCCTTTATCAGCATACTTTCACGTCCGAACACCTATCATGTTTTTACTAATTAAGCCGTTATGGAAGCAAGCACGTTGCTCATTTGGAGCCAATAACTATTGATTATAACATCAACAAGAAAGTGCAGTTCTAGAAATGGTGCAATGAAAACTGTGAAGAACTTAATCGAAATAAATCAGGTTTGCGCTATTTCTAATCTATACGTTCCGAAATTAAAACATACATTTCTTTTCAATATCCATGGCCGTGCTTACAGGTTGTTATAACGAACGGACAAGACATTTATAAATAAACAAAATGATTAAGTTTAAAAATGAAATAAAATATAGCCAATGATAATTACTGGAGCTAATTTAATGCTGTCGCATTTTGAATTCGTGTCACTATGCATGATCATGGACATGCAAAACAAGAAATCTCCCAAACCGAATGAAAATTTAAAATTAAAAAAAATTCTCAACAACATCCTTCATTAGTACACATCGCGGTTATTCCTTTTAATATTAGCTCCCGGGATTAATTCGTGGTTATTTTGATTTCCTAACAATATTCCCACTGCAAAAAGTTTGATCCAGTTTAACGGACAAATCTTCATCCGTACGGTCACCTGACCAAACAGTTTAACACCATGCAGGGCTTCCCGATTTATTAAGATTTTTCTTCGCGCCTTTTTAAGGTCACTGGGCAGCGTATATGAACAATATCGTGCACTATGTCTCCTTTTCTGATGAACTTTTCACAAGTCTTAAGGACGTACGTACAAATAGATAAAAAGTCTGAACAAATTTATATAGGTTTCAAAGCGGAACTTTTTGTTGTGTCATTATAGGCCCAAACGCCCCCACACTTTCATTTATTTGTGCGTATATCCTTAAGACTTGTGAAAAGTGTGGGGGCGTTTGGGCTTATATTATGACACAACAAGAAGTTCCGCTCTGAAACTCACATACTTTTTTCAGACCGATAGAATTCTGAGAGAGTGTAAAGAGTAAATTTAAAGGTCAGTGGTTGCGTCACTTGCTTTTATCTATCTGAAGTTTAGAGGAGCTTATTCTAAATGAATAGTTTCATTTTTCATGTTCGTGATGTATAGCCAAAACGGTGCCTTATTCCAGCGATGAACGATTTTTAAATGGAAAATCCAACCATTTTGTAAAAGAAAAGTGTTGATAGGTGAAATCAGCTCAAAGAAGGATAAAAACAGAGAGAGAGAAAAAAAAAAATTTGTTGAAAGGCTGAACAAAGCCGAACAAATATATCCTAAAATAGATGTTGATCGAGAACACAAAAAACACAAATTAGGGGAGACAGGTTCTTGAAAGGCTAACATAGTCAAACAAATGCGCAGAAATATTGGATTGGGGGGTAGATATCATTTAAATAAATATATGCAAACTTCATATTGCTGAAAAGGCCATTCCACTGTAATGTGAATCCAGACAACTTCAACGTTTGCTAGTCATGGTTTATTAAAAACCATCACCATTTCTAGCGGGGTTGAAATGGTCTCCATAGCCAAAAAGTACGCCCAATTAAGTGCACCGGGTTAACCATGGTCAGAGTGGCAATTGTCCCAATGGTCAGATTATTGGTTAGTCGTCCCATTGGTTTTATCTTAGCGTTTATGGTCTGCGTTGTAATTGTCCAAACTTTTATTGTATCATGCAGCGTAAAGTATAATCGTCAATGTGTTAGTTGTCCGATAGTAATTATCCTAGGTTTAATAGCCAGGGTGCCGTGTTAGTCGTCCGAGTGGTAAGTGTCTTACGGCTTACCACCACTGTGTTAGTTGTCCGAGGGTAAAAGTCCTGGCTGTAATCAGCATGGTATTGGATGTCCGAGTAAAAGTTGTCCTAAATTTAATATTGTCTGGTACCTAGGTATCCGGACGGTCATTTTTTTTATGTGGGTAAAATCAATGAGCGTTTAGTCATGTTAGTTGTCCGAGAGATATTTGTCCTAAGGATCATAGCCCGGGTTATGGATTTATTTTTAATTTTTACACCTACAATGCAACTACCGTCTATGCAAGTCTAATTACAGGATCAAATTTATATTTCGTTCTTTTTAAAGCCCTCTAAATTCAATCTCTCCCTCCTCTTCATCCGTTTTTCCTGTTCTTTTCCATACCTTTTTACTTCTATTTTTACCTATATACTTTTCCTTTCCTTCTTTTTTTACTTCTACCTTTGTTTTACGTTTTTTTTCTTTTCCTTCGGACGGAAAATTAGTCAATTGGATGATATTAATCGTGTTAGTTGTGATTCACATTTTAAGCTTTTACACTTCATTACTAAGTAAATACATTGTATATATATTTTATTTTTTTGGGGGGGGGTGAAAAGTCCTTTGTTATTTTAAACCAATGGGAAACAAATCTCTGTTAAAAATTCACATTCAAATCCAATTCAAATTCATTAGTTGTTCTAGGTGTTAACTGTCTTTAATCGTATTTGTCAGTTTAGTAGTTGTCTTGGTGCATATTTTGATGATTAGTCAGGGTTGATTGTCTCGGTCAGTGCTAGGTGTCTGCATGAGCGGTCATTGTCAGAGAGGTCATTCCCAGGATATAAATTGTCCGTGTGGCAATTGTTGCGGGTGTAATTATCAGAATGATAGTCTTCCAACTAATTGATCCACAGTGTTCTTAGTTTAATTGGTGTTTCTTGGAAGTAAACGGCAGAGTGTTAGTTGTCCAAATTTTGATTTTCCTAGGTGTTCAGGGGGTATGTTTGAATATGTCTCCAGACTGTGAACCACATGTTGCGGGGCTCGAATCCCTGTCGTACCGATAATGTCCTTCGGCAAGACATAAATATATAAATTTGCCACACTCAACCTATATGTGTGGTATATGGGTAGGCATACCTTGCAGGAGTGTGAGCATAAGCAAGAGTAACAATATCAAAAGTCCTTTGGAAATGCATTTCGATTTGGCATCATGATGTGATACGTGGAATGCAATATAGGCGTAGTATTATCATAATCGTCACAAAGGTAGTTGTCAGGTTGGTGACTATCCTAGGAGTCATCGTAAGAGTGTTGATTGTCTGAGTAATAATTCCTTATGATTATCAGCTGGCTATCCGAGTAGCAAGTTTTACATGATTTATTGTTTGTGTATTAGTTGTCCGAATGGTCGTCCAATGGGTGTGTGATGTCCGAGTGGTAGTTGCCACTGGTAGACTTGTTGAATGGGGGGAGCGCACAAACCGGACGTGATCACAGAGTCCCTCCAAATACCTAGTGTAGGGGTAGGGTTAAGGTCTTGACCACTAAGTTCCGTGGATGACCATTGGTTGGATGATCAGGGAGGTCAAGTCCCCCTTCGGCTAATGATTACCACAGGAGGTAATTATCAGACGATTTCCTTGTTCTGGTTCATTTTCGCAGTGTCCATGTATATGGTCATTGTCCTAGGAATTATCGTCAGTGTGATAGAGGCAAGCATTGTTTTGTACCCAATGTTAAAAATCTTATCCCAACAATTCTACAGTGAGTCGATAGAGTGAGGGGTTTGTCAGAGGTATCCCCTTTGAAGTAAATTACCAGAATACTAGTCTCCCGCCCCCCCCCCACTCAGTGTTATTTAGGGTACGCATATGCGTGTTCCAACCGACCCCCCCCCCCCTTTCA